>VZRQ01002659.1:152220-164891 GCA_013397975.1 Machaerirhynchus nigripectus | reverse complement strand
CTCCCGGGGCCGGGCCGGGCCGCGCTCCCGCCCGCCCTTAAAGCGGCAGCGCCGGAGCGCCCGGCCTCGCCGGTACCTCCGCCGAGGCCTCCGCTGGTGCTCGGGCCGGTTCTCTTCCCTGTCCTGCAGTGCCTGCCCCGCTCCGAGTCCGGACCCCTGCTCGGTGCCGTGTGCTTACTCCGCTCCTAATGCATTTGAAGGGCTTTTCTGAAAGACTTGCGTCAGTGTGAACTAGCCTTGCGTTTAAAAGCGTTGATAAAAATCCACGCGCGAAAAAGGAGTGATAACACATGTCCGAATCAGACAGCAGGGAAAATAAGGGGGTTTTTTCCCTTTTGCACATCAGATCAAGGGCGCTGTCAATCCGGTGTGGCCCAGGGAAAGCTCTCCAGCCTCTTGGAGACAGCAGCAGCTACCGCAGGCAGCGGCCACCGAGAGAGCGCCCCAGTGCCGGCTCTGCCCCTCGAGAAAGCGGGACCTCTGCCTCCTCCTCTGCATGTTCCTGTTCCACGCGCTCCATCCGTCCCGTTCATATTGCTGCTGCTCGAAGGAGCCCTCCGCTACCCTCCCCAGACCCTCTCCGCTGTGGGCAGGAGGGAGGGGGCTTCCCTCACGGCGCCGTGTTGTTGCTGCCCCTCAGGAGGGCACAGCTCTGTGGCAGGTAAGCACGGATCTACACCCACAGACCTACACCTACAAACACTGGTGTTTCCTCCGAGGCCTCGAAGTGGCCACATTTTCACGTGGCAGTGACTGTGACCCACTGGTGCTGGACAAGGAGCCAACCCCACCTGCATCCCCTCCAGTTCCCTGGTTTCTGAGCTTCACAGAGAGATCCCCCCAAACGGGCTCACCTCCCTCCGAGACACCTGCGACTCTCCAACAACTCCCGCCTAGTCTCTGCCCCATCTCCAGTCCCACCTGCTGGGATTTAGGGAATACAAGCAGCTTCTAACAGGAGTGACAAATGTGGGGTTCTCTAGCTTCCCTGTGGAACTAAGTGTCCCAAATTTCTCGCGCTGCGTTTCGAAAAGGCTCTTGTGCATTGCCCGGGGTGATGATTCTGCAGCACTTGCGGCGCCAGAGGGTTAAACCTGGCGATTCCTCGGCCCAAGCCTGGGTCTGCCCAAATCTCTGAGGTTACGAGGCCATCTAGTGATCTGCGAGCTTGTTACAATTAAAATGTACTCTCCAGGGTGGGAAAGCTGCTTGTAAACCAGGATCTCTTCTTTAAATGCGGGTGATCCGCAGTCTCCTGAGAGAAGGTGACCCCCCCCAATGCTGGACGGCAGAGTGACCAGGACCCAGAGAGAAGCTGGTGTCCTCCTGCCACGTGAAGGAGTCTGAAATTCACAGACATGTTAAACTACAGGGATACTTGCATGCCTTTTACTCTTCTGAAGCAGGACCCACACTCAGTGTTTTTAGAAACGATACCTCAAGTTGTGCAAAGGTGGACCTTTGTGGTTTAAGCTCAAGGAAGGACATTATTTCTTGGAGCCCTTAGGGGAACTGTGACGTTTCAAAGGTCTTTCAGCAGCTCTTGCTGGTCCTCTCCAAGAAGGGCGACATTGAAAACACTCATAACACCCAAAACTGTGAATGAAACATGCAATTTTTTGTGAAATATAAACTGTGAATAAAACGTGGGGGTTTGTGCCCTCTAGATACTCACCACCATGCTAGGAATAAAGAACTCGTAATGTAACAGAGAAAACATTATCAACATCAGCTCAGGATGCCATGTAAGATGTGGTACCAGGATGCTGACAGGTGATGATACAGCTCTACCTTGCACATTGTATTTTATGCCTGACATGGTTCTCAGGGAAGCTTTTACACTTGGCTCTCCAGCCTCTTTGATTGGTAATTTAACAAGTATCTTCCCAGATCTAGTTTTTCTGAACTTCTGATATGTGATTTTACTGAGTAGCTATGTGAACCTCAGTGAAGTCACTGCTGTCTAGTACAGACCAACATCCCACTTTTAAAGGCAGTTAAAAGGATAGAATCATAAAATCACAGAGTGGCTTGTGTTGGAAGGGACCTTAAAGATCATCTAGTTCCAGCCTCTCAAAGAAGTTGTCTGGCTGCTCCCAGCTGAGAGATTTGTTAGGTGAAAAAGGAGGGGTAAAGTTTTTGCTTCCCAGTAACAGTGGCAGGGATGTTAAAACCAGAAATTTTTGTCATTTAACTACAAATAACTAGTTGTGATTGTACAGATTCCTAGCATGACATAAGAAAGCCCCGATACCAGTGATAGCTGCCATGCCTCTCGTGAGAGTCTAGGTGAACCCCTTAGACTTTCAGGACAAGCTTTGTGGTGATTATTTCAGCAAAGGATCAAAGTCTGTTGTCTGTGAGTAAAAGAGTTTAATTTCCTAAGGCTTTTTGCTTTAGATGGTGACATCTTAAGAATTTCTGCTACAGTTTCTGGTATCCTGTGCAAACTGCCAGAAGTGTGCTGGAATTTGCTCTGCGGACAAGGACGTCTTTGATCACCACATAACATCGATTTGGTGTATCATGGAGGAGTGCAACACTTGCAAAATGCAGTTGTAGAGTAGCACACGAGGGACTTCCGTGTGTCCAGGGGAATTAGGGGATTACTGGCTGATGATACAACCCGCCCAAGTGTCTGGGGAAATCTTGTACAAGCCAATTAATAACAAAGAAATGGAGCTGCCCAAGGACAGAGAAGAGGGCAAGGCAGAAAGGAGCTACCTTCACATTAGCAAGCCCACAACTCATGAACCTTCACAAATATAAAGGTTAAACTTAAAGAAAGGCAGGCCAGTGGTTCAGCAGCCAGGTGATCTCCCCAGGTCACTCTTCCTCTTCCAGCTAGTACAGGTGACAAGGCCAGCTCCTCCAGTTTGCTGTGCTGAAAAGGCCTCGGTGGAAATTCACCAAGGGGAAAATGGATGGATTCAGGATGCTGTTGATTTGTAAAAAGCATTCCAGCAACTCAGTATGAGCAGTCAGGATTTTTGTACATCAGGATGAATTTGTGGTTGCCCACAGGCTGTGGAAGCAAGTCATTATGAGAATGTAGCTGGTGCAAGTAACTAAGGTAAAATTGAAGCTGAGAGCTCTGGCGAGGTAAGGGAGAGGCAATTCAGTTATTCTGTCATGCCCTCAGCTACAATCCAATTTTAGCATAACCATACATCTTTTGCAGTTGAAGAATAGACATCTCAACATAACAACAATCACATATTACCTGTGATGTGTCCTGAAAGCACTACATGCGCTTTTCATAGGATTACCTTTCCCCACTGCCTTGCCAGCTGCATTAGGTTAGGACTAGGAAGGAGCAGCAACTGGCAGAGATGAAGGCAGCAAGTGCCTTCTAGCAGTGGAGGTAAGAAGGGGAATTTGTAGGGTACAGCTGTTTTTCAGAGTGGAGGTGGGGTGATGAAGTGAGGAGAAACTATTAATCTGATCCTTGTGCTGCTGTAGATTCAGGTTTTCTGGCATAGAAAATCTCTCCTCTGTGAGAGCCTTGATGCTAAGAGTGAGAAGTTGAAAACTATTATCTCTGAGCTCATTCTTGATTTTGTCTTTGATCCATGTCTGTGATTAAAGTTTTCTTGGCCTTAGCTGGCTGGATTTATTCATGTGCTGTCAGACACAAGAGTATTTTTATAGCATGAATGAAGATTGGAAAGATGCATGGAGTCAGGCGGCTTCTGCCTCTCTTTGGTGTATTTTTGTATACTTGTTTTTCTCTTAAAACTAGAGGGTTCCTATTTTCAAGCCCTGTTTTTGAACAGTTGAAGTCTCCTTGAGCTTTTGGGACTTTGGATCTCATATATCTCTTGCAGTAATGACCCTTGGGCTCCTGAGTTTCGGGTCCCAGCAATATTTTGTGACAATCAGCTGAGTAATGGTCGTGCCTGGCACCAGAGCATTTATTTGTTTGGGTTTTTTATCGTTGTTTTTGGTGGGTTTTGTGTGGGTGTTCCTGGAAAGCCCTAAAAGATGATGGAAGCTGAGTGAATATGGGCAGCCAGGGAAAAAGGCTGCTTAGGCACCATGGAGTGTCTCTCTTCTGGTCTCCAGACAACAGGTAACCAAGTTTTCCTGAATGACACAAAGACACTCCTCATGACCTCATCCCTCCTGACTTCCTGGGACAGTAAAACCCATCCCATCTGCCTTCCCTGTGGCTTTGTCCCACGTTCCCTCCATGTGTGATGTAGGAAGGGCGATATGCAAATCTCATTATTTCAGTGTATTTATTAGTCCTTAGCTTTTCCCAGACAGGCAGAAACAGTGTCAAAAATCAGAGCTGAGCCAACATGTAGTCTGGGGCATGAGATCATGACCACCAGCTGGGGCCCTAATGCAAGAGATGCTTCCTAAGCTTGGCTATCTTTCTTGCTGGGTAGGCTGGAGTCACCACTGTGTTTAAACCTCTAACTCGTCTTTGACTAATTCTTCTTCTGACTAATTTCTTCTCTTTTCTCCAGGTAGAGTAATTAATCCAGCTTGTTCCAGAAACAAGTCCTGAAACCATAGAACCTTTGGTTATCTGATTTTAAGGATCATACTAACAGCCATTGGTGCCAAGGGATAAGGTAAGCAAACCAGGTTTTCAAGGAGCTGCATCAGTTCAGAGCAGCTGGTTTGCCTTCACAATTCAAAGGTTTTAGTTTTCCGTTGGTGTTCAGAGCCTGGCACCAGCAGAACTCTTCCTTTCACCTTCCACATGGTAGTCTGCCAAAAATTTGGACCTGGGGACCGGGGAAACAATGGAGATCTGAGACAGACAGACAGGTGGTGCTTGCTCTCTAGAGCATCTAGGGAAAACTCTTTGCCAAAGACCTGACACAATAGGCTTCCTCTTCTTGCTGATGTTTGCTATTGTATTTTGGGAGGGTGTCACAGTCCTCAAGCAACTTAGTTGTGAGTCAGGGTCATGCTATGTCAGGACCTGTACTATTCATTATTTTGCATTAATATCCAGAGGATATAGAAAACCAGTGATACCACTGCAAGGAAAGGAATGGACACAAAAATCCCCTGCAACACCAGCCAGCTCCTTCACATGATGAACAGGGTGAAACTGAATTTTGATGTGACCGAGGACAGAATAGCTACTGTTAATGCACATGGAGACATGGAAAGGTCATAAGGGGCTGAAAAAACTTAGTCTTTGAAACTCCTCTCAATTTTTATTGGTATCCTACAAAGCATTAGCTCCACTGGCTTTCCCATCCATACTTATGCAGCATATCCTCTAAAATGGCGTGCTTGGCATGCCTCTCCTTTACAATACAGGCAACTCTGTCACTTTTGCATCAACAGATTTCAAACACACTTGTGAACAGATGAATAGTTGGGCTCGAGGATTCCAAACGTCCTTTCCAATCTAAACGATTCTATAGGGTTGGTTTGCAAAACAACTCAAGCTGACATTAGCCCATATACAATGTCTTTGTGTATTTCAAGCTTCTCCAAGTTCCTTGTGTTGGCGGCACACTACAGTTTCTTTCCCTGCAGCAGAGGACATGGTGCTGTGACACCCAAATGGCTTGTTGGGAGCAGGCTTGCTTCCAGCTGGACCTGTTACCTGCAAGGCTACACGGGGAGTTGCTTGGATACCTCCTTGTCACAGCTCCCAGGGCTCCTAAGAGCAAAGGGAGCCTGAGAACCCCCAGCCTTGTGCTGTGTGATCTCACATCTTGGGTTTTATCAGCTGAGGTGTCAAGCTTCAATGCAAGCAGCTGCATCGAGTGGAAGCAGCAGTGTCACTGTGACCCTAAAACTCTGTCACTGTGACAGCAGTGTCACTGTGACTCTCTTCAGCTGTGGCACCATGAACTGGTGCTGGGGGAGCCAGGACAGGAGCACCTGCAGGTGAACTAATCCTCAATCTGAATAAATGGCCCAAAAATAATGAAGCATACAGGCTCTGTTACCTTCCAGCCAAGAAGGTAAGCACTTCCGCCACTGAAATCAGCACACCTCAGCTGCCTGCGCTGAGTGTCAGGCCCTTGAAGGCACTAAAGGGTCTTACTGGCCCTGACTCTCCCCACACCCTGCCCACAGCCCAGGATCCTATTTCAGCACCTCTGTCAGTCCGTGCCCGAGCAATGTCACTGCAGAGCTGGTCTCTTGCTCACCACAGTCCTGCCCAGCCCATTCATGGACCCCCAGCAAGCCATCCCCTTCCCCCTGGCCATCCCAAGGTTGTGTTTCTGGGTCCCTTCACTGTCACCCATGGGCTGACATCAGAATTGGAGCTGCCAGCCACTCTGACAGTGCCTGGCACCAAAGGTTACTGATCATCTCCTGCCTTCATCCCTGCCAGGCAGTGTTGAGCAGCAGGAATGGCTCTGATTTAGCTGGGAAAATACTTTTTACCGGGTTTTCCCAGTAACAGCTGAATTTTAGCCTGGAGGGAGGTACTGAGCTAGCCCATTGCCACATTAGACAGTGTCAAATGCTCCCACCCCCAAAGGATGTGCTTGATGGGAACTGCTGGAATTGCTCAGCGTGGATCCGGGCTTAAATAAGTTGTGACTATTGCTTTGCAAGGAAATCACTAAGAAACACGATCTTCAAGGAGAAGCAAACTGCTTTGATCTCTGTCCTTCTGGTTGAGCTCCTCTGTGTGAGCTCAGAGCTGATTTCCAGTAAAGCCCGAGCACAGTCAGCCAGCACAGAAAAGCTGCAGTGTTGCTGCTGTCAGTAGTAACTCTCCAAAGCAGCAAGCATTGCAAGGATGCTGTTCTTGGGCATGGGGAATAAGTGGCAGAAAGGTATGGCTGAACCTCTGGATGTAAAGGTTTAGATTTTTGCTAAAAGCATTAGTAAGGGAATTGAAACAGACCCTTGATTAGTATGAACTGCTTCTAGATTCATAACATCACTGCAATGATGTGAACACAGAGTACAGAGCAAAGGCAGTCCTTGCTAAATGACATAACAATTCATAATGCATATTCATTGCAGGAAAGACTTTTCATCCGTCCTTGATTGCATGTTGTATATTGGCTATGGATTCAATGGCTTTGGATTTCTTTAGGATGCCCTTGGGCTTTCAAGTGTGCTAGGATGCATTGTAATGTAGATGCAGGGTGTCTGGCACTTCTTACTGAATGAGGCTTCAAAGGGAAGTTGGAATCAGACTCTAATTACATTTGTAATAAGGCCAAAGGCATTTTGACAAAGAGATTACCTGCTGCTCATGGACAGACTTTGTCCAGAGGCTTGAAACTGTGGGGCTGGTTCACACTTCACTGGTATTGGCAGACATGAGACTACCTGATTTTTGGTAACTGAGATAAAGTCAGGCAATATTTGTGACTAGGCTTTGAACACAATGCTGTTACTCAGGTAGATGTGACAGCTTGAATGCATCTTCCCTGGAAGCTTTCCCAGCGCCACAGATCATCTAACTGGGAGCACAGACCACTCACACAGCTGTGCCTGAACCCCTGCCACTGCAGACAATATTGCTGTGGGCATGTGGTCCAAGCAGCTTGCCAGGATCCCCTCATGTCTTTCTCCTTGCCATAATATGTGCCTTTGAAGCTCTAGTGCTTTAAAAAGAAGCCTACAGCCTTTTCCTCGTGTGTATTATATTGAAAGAGTCTTCTATCATCTCCGGTCTTTCCCAAGCAGACAGTTTGTAAGGTACTGGGGTCCTGGAGCACTGAAAACAGAGGAATTGGAGTTCAGAGGCAGGGAGACAAACACCTTCAGCAGAGAGCAGAAATTAATTCAAAATGAAGAACAGAGGTTTGCTGTCCTCACTGAATGCCTGCCTCCTCTGAGGCCTGGTGTGAAAGGCATCTGGCAGCAGATGATGGTGTTGGGACACGTGGGCTGGAGGGACTCGGCGTCGGGGCTGCTGCCCGTGTAGAGGTGCATCTGCCTCCTGGTGCAACGCCATCGGGGCTGGCCTGGGGAACAATAGAGCTTTGTGCCTGGCAGATGTTCAGGCAGCGTTTGCTTTCTTTTCCTGAGGGCAGTTGAAACACAGGGAGTGCACTGACCTGATTTGCAGAACGGTGTCTGCTTCTGCAAGTCAAGTTACAAGCAATTTGGCCAAGGTCATGCAGCGAGTGATGCTGTCAGAGATAGATGGAAATCTCTGTGTGGGTGCTTTAGCCTGATGGTCCCAGCACAACACCTCCATTAGTGCATGACATGCTAGTGATTTATCCAAGCAGTGTACTTTGCTGATGAGGTTTTATCTCAGCAGCAGTGAGAACAGTCTGTGTGTCTTCTACATCCAAAGAGCAGAAAGTGTACCTTACTCTGAGCACAATATGGTCTTTGACCCCAGGGTCTTGGCACTGAACCTCAGGAAAGGTAATGGTTACATATGATCCCTCTCCTGACTTCACGGAGTGAGGGACTGGAGCAAGCCCTCACCTATTGGGTTGCTTGGCAGGAGGAGGTGCATCTCACAAGCTCAGTAAAGAATCACAGGCAGAAGTGGAGGAAAATGGCAGGCATCACCACAGATTTTTACCACACTGTGCTACTGAACACACGGAGAGGAAAGAGCGGAGTGGCAAAGGACACAAACCTCCAGAAACCAGGCATGGCAACTGGAGGACTTGCCTAGGCGTTGTTTCTGAGGCGGTGTTCAAAGTCTGAAGTCTGTGTGCCCTATCTGCCTGGGGGGTTGCTGTCCCTTCCCTCCTCCAAGACTAAACCCCTGAGGAGGCAGATTCCGGCTGGGGGGAGGTTTGAAAGGCCAGAGAGGAGGCCAGCCCTGAAGCAGAGGTGCCCCCTCAGCAGAGGGATGAGCTGCATGCTGAGAAGCCTGGCTTGCAGCATCATGATGATGTGAATGAAAACGGACAACGTAGTTCCATCTCTGCCTATGTTTTGGAATCTGTTTGCTGATGGTGAACTGGATGCACTCAGGAGAGGCAGGCAAGGCTACAGATTTGTTTGTGAAGGATGCAGTGGGAACATAGAGCCAGTCCCAGGAAGGAGGGGGGGAAGAAAGTGCAATAAACTATTGCATAATTTCAGTTGCCTCATGATACCTCTCCCTCAAGGATCCTCTCAGAAAGCAGATATGAGTGGAATGCGTCTATGTGTTTGCAATGCAAGGGCATGTGTATGATGAATGTACATAAAATTAATAAAATGCAATGGGCTACAATAGGGAATTAGAGATTTAAAACCTTCACATTTTAAATCACTGAAGTTTCAGAGGTCCTATGGCAGAGATGTTGGAAAGTAATCATCTTTTACTTTATCTGTAAGTCTGCTGTATGAATAATAACTACACAATGTGACAGAGAAAAGCCATGCGCTTTAATTCAAGTTTAATCTTTATAGATATGAGACAGGTATAGAAGGTGAGCGACTTGCTTTAATGGTATTATAATTTGATTAGATATTAGAATATGTGCATGCAGTATCTGCTTTCTAAGCAATGATGGATTGGGCTGGAGGAAGTGTTCTTTGCTTTATGCCTTATGGTTATTGAGCTGGTTTATTTGGGTTTAGACCCTAAGGCAGCCAACACCTTTCCCATGCTCTAAGCAGTCTTCTTACATAAGCTCAGAGAATGAAAATTGCATTCTTTCTGAACTTCTCTATAAAATCTTCTGCTGTTGTTGTTTGTCCAACTTCTGCTATAGAATTTCCTGCACTTTGTGCCAGAACAACTTGTATTTCGGTCTTACAGTCCATCCTTAAACCATCCTTATCCCATTTCTTTCAAGTGACTATTCACATCCAGCTCCTTGTGAAGGAGCTGACAACAGTGCTCAACTGAAAGTCAGCCAAGAGTTGAAATGTTATGAGCATTACCAACATTCGTATTGCATCTTAGTGGTTTTGCTTCCTTCCACCCTACAGGATCTCATGACCCCGTAGATACTACAGCAAAACAGGAGAGGCTTTCAATGGAAAAATCAATGTGGCTTGGCAGCTTGTGAAAGATCTTAGAGAGGGAACTGTAGAGCTGTGTGGAGGAGTGAGCAATCTATCACAGCAGCATGATTTCCAATTCATGGAAGAACGATGAAGAAAATAGAAAGTGAAGCAACAGTGTCACAGCAAGGAGAAGGGATGTAACCTTTAAATAGCAGGTTTTTCCACCTCTCTGAAGCATTGGGCATTGGCTTCTTGCAGAAGTAGGACAAAGAGCTTGATGGTCTGATCTTTTATGGCAGATCCTAAGGGCAGAGGGAGCTGACACGCTTGTTAGCATTTGACCCAGTTTAAACTAACAGGTTCTGAGGAACAAAGACTCAGTGAGAGGTTACTGAGAGGGAAACCTGAGCCAAATTGACATTGAGAGAAATATTCATGGCAACTAGAGATACAAGTACCTAAGGAAGAACTCTGCCAAGCCAAAAAAACCTTCCCTGGCTTTGTTGTACCAGTGGCAATCCAGCTGGTGAAGGCATAAAGCTGCTGCCACGGGAGAGCAGATCAAAGTGAAAGGTCCCAGGCAGATCTGGTCTATCCCAGTAAGTTTTTTGTGCTTCTCTCAGTCTGAAATTCTCAGTCCTACCTTATCCCTGTTCCTTGGAGGAGCATGTGAGAAGTTCTGGCACTGCTTTGTGCTCTGCTGTGCTGGGGTTATTGTTAATATGCTTTGAATAGAGGACATCCATCATATCCAGGTCTCTTGTGGAACTTTAACACTTTTTGTTGGTGAAAGGAAAAAATGCTTGTAAGTTATCTCTGATCATCCCAGATGTGCCTCATGGCACAATCCTGTTAGACACTACTGTACAAATGTTTTTCCATGGCATTTAGCTGATTAAGGAGTATGAGCAGCACTTTGTGATGCTTTTAGGCCTCATCTTTGTCTTATGTGTTGTGCTTTGTCCTCTTGTTTAATGCTATATGCACTACTGTTTTTATTGAGATTGAGGTGTCTGTGCACCGAACTTTATTCATGCAAAAAGTACTGTCCTGTACAGAAGACAGCTAAACCAAAGCAATCTAGAACCAGCTGCTACTTAAGGTAAAAAGGTCAGAACCATTGTGTTAATTTTCAGGTTACTTTTAGAAGTGGTCCTAACTCATACATCCTTTAGAGAGGCTGATGAAACCTCTGTCTTGGACTTCCTGGAGACAGCCATGCCACTGGGCCTCAGAAACCAGGGATACCTACAGTAAGAGCACTTGGTTTTGAATGAGAGTCAGAGACTGACTTGTCAAGCTCTTATCATCTGACCTAAAGCTGAATAAGCAAATACATACAAGTTAATAAACAAACCAAACTAAATAAAACAACCTAGCTCTGGTGCAAAGTCGAGAAAATGATTGGTCTCACTGAAAATTTCGCTGTGGCTCTAGCAAGGTTCAGGTTGTTACTGAGTACTGCAACTACAAGAATTTGGGATTGTGAGAGAGGATTCATCTTCATTTTTTTTTTTTTTTAATTTTTTTTTTATTGGAGATTGGGGTTGTTGGGAAGGGAGAAAATTGGTTTAGCTCTTGTCTGCTTTCAGTAGAACACTACAGGAAGCAAAGAAATAAAAGGGCATAAAACTTGTTAATTTGAAGGGATGAAGAGAGAGAGATGCTGACCTAGGTGGCTTCCAGGTCAGAACAGTTACTCCATGCACCTCCATAAAGTGACACATGCTGGATGAAATACCAGGTTCCCTGTAGGCATTTTCTTATCGAAGGCACTTGTTGAACAAGGACGAATGTAAACCATAAAAAGAAAATAGTGATTCACACTGCTAAGAGGTAAAATAAAGGGGTAATAGGAGTCCACAGTAAGCAAATGACGAGACTGTAATTATTATAGACGGCATGAACCAGGACTAGTAAACAGATGAAACACAAAAGGATAAACGTGAAAATATTGAATTCTGCCAACAACCTCCTTACGATATCCAGATGTCAGAATTATCGACATATGTGGGGATCTCATCACTTTGGAGAAGAAAAAATTAGAACTTCAAAAGAATCATCTCTGCCCCTTTAAAAGTAGCTGCCTCTCTCGGACGGAGCTGCCAGTACTTTGGCATCGGGTGATCCTAATGAAAAGGATTCTAGCAGCGGGAGTAAAATAACGCTGATTTCTTTCTGGACGCTGCAGAATGGCTAGTAACTCTTAAATAAACTAGGAACGAGACAACATTTTAGATTTTTGCTTTGAAACGGAGCGCGGGTGGCAAAGAAATAGCTCTCCCGCAACGTGGTACGGGTGCCATCCGTCACGGAGCGGGGATGGAGACCGCACAAAAGCCATCCGCCGCGGGTGGTGGCTGTTGCTTCCACATTCGGGTGGGGAGGAGAAGAAGCCGTTTCCCCCGGCAGGATTCCCGCAGGAAGCGCTCAGCACAGCCCGGGCGCCGCGCGGGGCTCGGCCCGTTCCGGCAGCGGAGCTCCGGGAGCTCTCTCCTGGGGCGAGGGGAAGAGACATTCCCGATAGGAAGCGGCATCGTCTCCTGCTTTATTTAAATAAAGCCAACCTCTCCTGCTTACACGCGGGGGGCGGGGGAGCTTTAAGCTTTAATCGCGTATGCCAAGCGCTGCAGATACAACGGGTGACAAAGCCGCCCGCGGCTCCCCCGGCACGCCGGGAATGCCCGGCCAAGGCGCGGGGCGGGGGCGGCCGCCCAGGGTTTAAATGCCCCGCGGGGGCGGTCCGGCAGAGCGACGTGTCCCGCCCGTCCCCGCCCCGCTCAGCTGACAGCGGGGCCACCCGCTGCCGCCCG
>VZRQ01002659.1:31317-146222 GCA_013397975.1 Machaerirhynchus nigripectus | reverse complement strand
TTTTTTTTTTTTAATCTGAATTATGCATGAAAGACTTAGTTCCTATAGGAGGATTTCTGCAGCCAAAGGAAACAGTGCTTTTTATAAAGAACTGTCAATATTATTGACAAGTATGATCTCCAGTTACAATAACCTTTAATAAGGAGTAACTCTTTTGCTCACTTGGATAACAGACCATTTGTGGAATTGCTGATGGCTGTGACGTATTGCTATGTTTTAGTAACAGCACTTTCACTCTCTATCTGTATATATGCCAGAGAAATGCTGGATTTAAATGCTCGCCCAGCCCTGGTGTGGTGATTCTGTTATATATTTGCCTTCATCTAAGTTTTTTATACTGTATTCCTTTGAAAATAAGGTACTGATTGGGTTGGAAAAACGTCATTATTCCTATCAATAGCACTGACTCACTAATGCTAAACCAAAGAGAATTTCTTGTACTTTGCTTGCCAGATAAGCTGCTGTTTTGATTTGCACTTAGAAAGAGTAAAGCCTCTTGGGCGCTCGGAGGCTGCTTGGCTGCCAGTGGCTGTGGCAGTAGCAGAGAAGGTGTGACAGTATACGTGAGGGGGCTTTTTCAGTGACAATCCCAGGAACTGCTCTGTTACTATTGCAGGATGTAGCCCTTTTCCTTCACACAGTGTAGACTGCAGTGGTAATCAAAGCAATGCCAGGCAGAATGGCTGAGCTGCTGTCCTTTATAAGAACGACCTAAATCCAGCCCTAATCTTGTTCCTGCGCATCAGCCTGAAGTCACTGCTGGCCCCATCCTGGCAGCTTAGTGGTGCAGGGCTGTGGAGAGACAGGGTCCCCAGGCCCGCAGCCACCTGCCCGGGGCACAGAGCTCTGAAAGACAAACGTGCCACATCCCAGGGAGCGCAGCAGTGCTGGGTCGGGCTCAGCATGGCCGTGTGTCGGCAGGGAGGGTACGGACATGGTGGGTGTGAGCCTGAGGTCAAGGTCCCTGCTGCCAGGGGAGAGGCTCCCATGTCAATGTGTACCTCCGCCCTGGTCCCCAGGGTGCTGGAGGATGGTGGGACCTGGGGCAGGGCGATACCCACCGCTCTGCAAACGGAAGAGCAGTACCCATAAATATGTCAGAATTGCTCAGGGCAGTGCGTGACTGTAGTATTGATTTCTCTGCTCAGCTGTTTCCCCGTGTCCTCGCCAGAGCCATTTCCCAGTGCTGCAGGAGCTGTGCCAGTGCCCTGACACCCTTCCCACAGCTCGCCTGTGCCAATGCAGAGCTCCACGCAGGAATAACTCCAAAATGAGCTGCTTCAGGAGAGGCTGAGCTGCACATAAGCAAGCAGGGCAAGGGTGTCAGGGCTCTCTTGCCTGCCTTCTTTCACCCGCTTGTCAGGGACTAATCAAGTTGTCCTTAATGCCAGCTCGTCCCTAAAACATGCTGGCAAGTGTACAGCCAGCAAAGCCTCTGCGTGGGCTGGCACTGGATACGTGGCTGGCACACTGCTCCTGCTGCAGTTCTGGTCTGTTGCAATGAGGGCTGGAGTCAAGGAGAAATGTGAATGAAGGGGAAAAAAAACAAACAGTGTGTGCACTTTGATGCAGTTAATGCTGTGGTCTTTGGCTGGTGCTGTTTGAGATCAAGTAGGACCACTGACATACGTGGAAAGAACATTACAAGTAGCTTGTTCAGCCACCTCTGGTGTGCATGGAGAGGAACTGTATGGAATATGTGAAACTACATATAGTTCATGGGTGTAAATAGCCCACAGTGGTTATTTTTCTTCCTTTTTTTTTTTCCATTATCTACCTCCTAACCAGCAAATAGCAAAAATATATACAGTAGGAAAAATTGCTTTGAAGAAAAAAATTTAGTCAGGAAACAGTAAGCCTTCACTGTGGTGTTTTGATCACATTAGCCATATTGATAATCCCAAAAGTAATTAGGGAAGAAATGGTGATGGGTCATCCTAGTAAAAGAAACATACTAGGGAGATGGCTAATGTGTGACAGACTGCTGAGGTGTCAGATACAGGCATGGCTGGAAGAAACTTCTGCTACATTACCAGTATGAAAATATAAACAGCTCCATTTGTGCTTCTTGCTTGGAGTCAAAGATGATTTTTACTCAGTTGTCTGATCATTGTATCTCAGCTGAGGGTTCTCTCATTAGGGTGTCCTAGGCTTGGTGGACGTGCCTGGCTGAAAAGGTGAAGCTGTTCTCCTTTGAGGTGTGAGGTTTTGCTTCTACCTCCATACCTACCCAAGCCATGAAAAATAACATCAAAGCGTCCAGGAAGATGCCTAAAGAGTGAAATGGAAAGAGTATTCCCATGCTAATACATACTCTGTGGTTTGAAGGACTTTGCCAGGTCTCAGTGCCCTGCTTCCAGTGACAGTATAAAAATTAACTCTTAGTAGAATATAATATTGGAGTGAGGGGTCTGGTTTTGGTGGATCTGTGAAGAAAACTTGTTCTCTCACTGGAGAACAACCTTCACAATTTCATACAAACATGTCAGTTGTTCTTGGTTTGTGTTCAGAGGCAATGTTAAATATGTCATTCTTGGGGAGTGAGCACCCCCCTCAACCTGGAGCATGAATTCAACTTTACCGTCATTTTAATAATCAAATTGCAATAATAATTCCGGGATCTAGTAGCACTAGAAAAAAACTAGCAAGCTTTATGTCAGGCTTTATATGGAGTCAAATCCTGCTTTGAATCTGTGTGAGTGGTGAGTTGCACAGCCTGAAAGCCAGAAGAATCCTCTGTCCATCCCCTTCTTGGTATTCTCTTGTCATGTTAAAGACTAACATGTGGAAGGGTAAGGGGGCTTAATCTGAAACACCATTCTGTGTAAACAATGACAGGATTGAAAAAAAAAAAAAAGCCAAGCTCAACTGTCATGGGTGTGTAGGGGCTGCTGCTTTTCACGGATGACTGAAATTATTTGTATAAATTTGCATTTTCCCCTCAGCATCTCTATAAACCTCTGCTCATTTCCATGCAGAGCTATTTTCACGTACAAGCGGATTCACATGCGGTGGCACGCGATGTGGTGCCATGTCACCTGTGGTAGCAGGAACTAGAGTTACATGGGAAAATCAAGTATCACCACCTTTGCTCCTTACATGAGGCTGCCCAGGTGTCAGAGGTGCTTCAGGTCCCTTGTGACTGAAAGACAAGAGGGCTGAGCTCTTCATAAGGAAATGATGAAACCCAGCACTCGCTTATCTGGTAATTCCTCAATGAAATATTGATCAGATGGGCCAAGCAGCCGGCTTTGGACTGACCAATGTTTGGGATGCAGCTGGAGCCTGCTGGGAGAGGATGCTGCTGTCGTGGTCCAAATAGGTATTGCTTACACTGACTTCAAGTTTCTGACAGGTTCTGCAATCCATGTCCTCACGGACCTGGAGCCTGCCTGGAGGTTCCAAATCACTTGTTTAAGAGCCCCCCTCTCCTGCTTTTTCTCCAGATTGCTGCTGAGATTAATCCAGTCAGATGGTGTAAATGCCTTCTGCTGGGCCCTCTGGTCTCCCCTGAGATGCTCAGGAAAGAGAATTGAGATTTGTTGTTTTAAATTCAAATTATGAAGTATTTGAGCAAAGAATGCAATATGCAATTGAATAAATATTTGGCTTTTCATTGTTGAGGGAGGGGAGGATTTGCTGATGAGTTAGTTATTCACACAATACTATTTTTCCATCAGCATTCCCACTTGGTATTCTTGTTTGTTTTATGCTGTGCAATACTCTGACATGAATTTAAAATGACGAACAATTTTATGCTTAAAAACAAAACACCAGTTCTGTTAACATAGACTTTCTCTCAGCTGTGATGCTGGCTGGTGTGGAAGAGATAAAGGGCTGCTGCCCTGTTTCTAGAATGGGACTTTTTTGTAATGTAGATGTTGTGCTTTCTCACTTTGTTTATTCTTCCAGTATAACTATATGAAAATACACAGCACCATGTATTTGAGGCAGAATCCCCACTTTTTTGTTTAAAAAAACCCAACAAAGCAAAAGAATCCAAACAAAACCAACAAAAACACTGAAAACACCCAACCCCCTAATATTTTGTGAGGATATGAAGATTAAATGCTGATCATGACTCACAATACTTGAAAGCTGCCAGGTGCTTTGTAAAAATGACTGATGGTAGATGTGTGCAAAGCTGTGAAGGCTGTATTCTGCTGTACATTGTGCCTTGTAAACACTGCAGGAATATCAAGGCCAGGAAGAAGGGTATTACAGTGTCTTTAATGCACCCTTTTTGGGGTTGTCAGTCTTTGTCTGTAACTACTATTGCTATGAATCTATTAAGGGAGAACATTTATCTCTGTAGATCAGGAGAGCAACTATTCAGCATGGATGGATTAGGTGTTTAGCCTTTTCCCAAGATGATGCTGTTCAAGATAGGTTTCTCTTACAACATATTTGCAAATACGCTGACTCTGGCCTTGGTGAGTGTGATAGCAGATGTTGTTTGACTCTCTTAATTCAAGCAGGGAGGTGTCTAGTGTTTCTATCTCAAATTGGGGAATGACTAAGAATTGAATCCTGGTGTAGGGAATGCTATTAAGTAATCTTTTCTCCTGTATAAATATGAACATCTGGATAGGGTGAGGCAGCTGTAGCCATGGTCTGCTGTTGCACTTAGCAAAAGGGGAATGGTGATGGGAGATGTTAACTTTCACAATATCAATTCTGGGTAATAACTTAATGTCACTTCTATGCCCATGTCTTTGTTTTCTGTCTACTTGGAGCTGTCCACAGAGTGGTGAGTTGAGTGGGGAAAGAAAGAACCCTGTAGAAATTTGCTCAGCCTAACACACTGTTAAAAAAACCAACCAAAAAAAAATCCCTCTAGCTTAATGTGGGCTGAACTTCCCATGAAAACTCTGCCTTAATGAGCTCAGACCCCTCAGCCCTGCTTTGTCCCTGTCAGCAGGTGAGAAAGAGCCGAGGTCCCTGGCGTGAGTGCCCTGGCTGTGACCCAGGAGCTCGGGGCCCCGATTAGTTCAGCTCTTGTGCTTTCCGCGGGAATAAGAATGACAAAACATCTCGTCTGGGGGCCTGGATGTATTCATGCTCCTTGCCTGCAGGTCTGTGCTAGTGCTGGAAGAGCCATTTGTCCAGGAGCCAGGGAGAAAAGGCACAGATTTAGGTCTGTCCCAGAGAACTGCTCAGAGCAGCCATCGCACTGGAGTGTCCAAGATATAGATCATACGTGATGGTGATAATGATCTGTTTGCAATTCAAAATCTGTATTGGGTTTCAGTTATTGGTTAATATTTTGTCAGCACTTTGGAACAGTGACTTCCGACTGTGTCCCAGTGTTGCTTGTGATGCACTGAATAACTCAAAAGGGAAGCCGACGCTAAACAGGAGACCATCTGTGTTGTTAATACTGTAGTGTTATCACACTCAAAGCTCAGCTTGAGTGATTGATAACATGATCACACTAGGCTTGTTTCCTTTTTATTAAAAAAAAAAGTCAAAATACCAACCCCCCAAACCAATCTTATCCTCCCCCAAACCAATCTTACCCTTATCTACCAACTTCTGAGCACATAGGTCAATTTAATTTTGTCAGAGGTGGGATGGAAAAGAAAGGGGATTTTTTTTTTTGCGAAGTCCCTGCAGCTAGAACAGAGATCCTAATTAACCTTCCAATAGTACAAAGGCTGCAGGAAAAGCAACAGCACTTTCTAAAGCAAGGGAGGCCCCTCCACGTGGGTATCCTGGCAGGCTAATTGGCAGCCCCAGAGCTGGGATCCGAGCAGAGATCTGAGCAGAGCGTGCATTGTCCCCTGCCCATATGGTGGGGTGGGGAGTGAAGGTAACTCCTGGTACTGAGGGGGAAGGAAGGAAGGAAGGAAGATTGGAGCTATCAGGCCTGTGTGAGCAAAAGGAGCTGCAGATGAGAGGACCACGATTTCTCTCCTGGCATCCTGTTGCATAATTCCTAGTGCTATTCACCCATACCTGTGAAACCCTACAGCTGTGTTAATGCCATCATTCTTAGTCTTTCTTGCTCAGTCTCAGCTCTTACAGTGTGATAACAGGCAGTGGGAACAAAGCTATGTTTGGCAATAAATAGCAGTTCTAAGATGGTTGTTTGCAGGGTCCAAGTCCTTCCTCAAGCTCAGTGAAAGGATGTAGGAGCTTGACTGTGTTGGTCCTATTGCATCCAGATATTTGTCTATGGAGAAACACTTCTGTATTTTTTAAAAATGCACTGAATGGGAGATACAGAAGCAGAATATGCTGGGGAAGAGATTTTTTTACTATCTTTTTCTTTACTATCTTTTTCTTTAGTATCTTTTTCTTTCCTTATCTTCCCCCTTCCTACATTCAAGAATAAACCAGCTCATCCTCATTTTTTATTGTTCTGAAATGCTATTCTGACCTTTCTGATGATATTGTTAAGAACCAAGATCTGTAGTCCGATATATTAAAGTGCTAATGATGCATTAGGAGTCGTAAAACTGTATTAAGTGCATTAAATTCTGAGTGACTCCAGTAAAAGGCGCTGCAAGGGATGGCTAATCACTTCCCATTTATGAGTTGTCTTGGAAGTAAATGACAATACCCAGCTGAATCTGCCCACTGAAATAGCCTAGAAGGAGATGGCATTGCCTTGCAGTGGAAGTTTGGCAATCCATGCTTGATTAATCTGCTCACACCAAAGTGGCACCGCTCCATGCTTCCAGCAAGCTTGTAATAGATGAATGCATTAATGAGCCCCTGGGTGACCGAGAGGACGCTCGGGGCTGGGGGACATGGGGAAGGATAAACATTGCTGACTCAGTTTCTCTTTCTTATATTACATGTTTTTTCCAAAGTGTGCATAAGTGATTCCGTGTCAAAGTGAGAATATTAAAGTGCCTTCCTGCATAACTAATAGTAGCAGAGCTAATTGTGTGGGTTTGACTGACTGGGTTACTTAGGCCCTTTTGTTTCCCTGAACTTTCTTTACCTGAAAAATGTTACGATCTTCAGATGTGAAAGACTGACTCCTGGTTAGCTGTTGCTAGACCATGCTGAGTCTTTGTACTTCAGAGAGAGGCTGGGATCAAACCGCCCTCGGGGCCAGCCAAGTGATCCACTGAGCCATCATCATCTTTTGTGTGTATTCAATTAACTGGTTGGTAAAAGTGTGTAGAGGCCGCTGAGGGGTGATGACAGTTTGTGGTCCAGAAAGTTTGGAAGTTATTCTAGCTTTAAGAGAAACAGTTTCAGGAGGCTACTTAGCTTTTGCAGGCTTGATTATCTTTAATTTTCAACATCTGAATAGGGTTAATAAGAAAGGAGTTGCAGTTAAATTTAAGCAGACTTTTGCATTCAGGAATTAAATTTCTGTTTTTCTTTCCTGTAGTGGCTTACTGACAATTGTCTTGCTGATGCATTTATATTCTACTCCTTAAAAATGTATTAACTGGTTTATTTGTAGGAGGTCATCAGTTTCACAATATTGTATAAAACTGAAACCAAATCCTCCTGTCTGCAGCTGCAGTGTTAAATAGAGCATCATTGTCATGTGGTGAGCATGGCTGTCAAAACACTTCGGTCAAAGTGGGTAACATGAACAGTTCTTCTACATTAAATATTTATAGAAGAAAATGCAAACTCAGAAGGCTGCCAGCAGACAGACATACTGCTTAAATACATTGTTGTGGTGGCGAGGGCATGAATCTTTGTGCTGCAGCTTTAGGAAGAAGACAGCGACCCGTTTCTCCTTGCTCACGGGCTCTAACGGTGTGCTTTTTCTGTATGTGAACACATATGAAAAGGAACTGGGAAATTTAAAGCTTCAAAAGGAAAACAATAGCTCTGCACCAGTGATTTGCCTGGCAGCGTCCCCCAAAACTGTCTGTTCTGCTACAGCAGCCACAGAAGAGCGCAGCACTTGCGTGCCTGGCCTCAAGGGCCAGCACGTCTTTATTTCGGATCCTCTGGTGCAAACAGGTGGTGAACTACAAGTGGTGAGATGCTGAGGAGAAAACCATGTAATTAAATCTGGCACTCTAGTATAATAAATCTCCGTTGTATTCTTTAGCTTTCTAGATGCCTTTTGAGCAATACACAATGGCTGTGATTAATGACTGTTGTATTGTCTTAAATAATAAGCTTGAGCCTTTGGATAGGTGACATAATTTAGCCGTAATGAGCGTCAGCTTCATGTGTTTGATCTCAATGCTTTGAATTTCAGTGTCGTTGTTGCCATGTCCTTGAGAGATTGTTTTATGCGGAGGAAAACCAGTAAAGGAGAGGGATGGGGAGCACTTTTTATGAGGGTGTGAAGAATCCGACCAAACTCTTGCTCTGAGGACACTGACTTTCTTGTTGCCTCTTGTTTTTAGATATGTGAGATGAAAGCGATTTGAATTGTTCATAAACTGGACCCACTGCTATTGAGAGAGATCTTTTCTTTGATGAAAGTATTCCTTGCTGGGAGGTGTCTGCTCAGAGTACCGGTGATGGGTGTTTCCTTTTGTGTGTCAAGATGCACCAAATAGCCATAGCAGAGAAAAGGCTTTTCAATCCTTTCCACTACATCGCCTCGTCCGTCCATCACCACTTCAGCAGTTTTCTCTGTTGTTTTGTCCCTTGACTGAAGGCAGCAGTTCTTTGATATGAGCGCCTATTTCCTCACATTGCCTGGATTCAGCTGGCAGACATGAAAAAGCATTATATTCTCTTCCTTGCAGTACCTGTGAAGAGCTTTCCCCATCTCTGTGCTGTGTATCTGCACAGCACTTCAGCAGAGCTGGGAAGGGAGGGCTGAGAAACTACGAAGTGTATCAGAGCTAACTATTCAGCCAGCATAAGGGCCTTTCTTTCCTGCTCGGGATATTCACTTTTGCCTGTGTGGGTAGTTTGACTGACAGAGCCTGCTGGTCCCAAAGCCATTGCACTGCGCCACATAAATTCTTCAACCCCAAATCCCTCCTCTTACGGGCAGCCTGGCCCAAGGGGGCAGCCCTCATGGCAGGGCTCGTCAGTGGAGGGTCAACGCAGACTCTCCCCTTTGTCATTATTTCTGCGGGGATGGTGGGGAAAGGGATTTAAAATCCCTCACCCTTTCCTATTAAGTCTGACTCATTTTGTCTGGTTTAGCGTGGTGGTAGAAAGAAACATAATGGATTTGTTAGGGTCAGTGCTTCACAATGTGACGGTTGACTTTGATGGGCAATAGGGCCTAGTTTGCCACTCCAGACAAAGGATTTGTAGGTCTTGCAGGCTGCCATCTGTTTCTAAAAGCAAGTTTTTGTAGAGAAGTGATGCAGCTTGCATGCTGAAACAGTTGGGGTCTTTTTCTTGAGAACTGCTGTGCCTTTATATTTGAGCTTTTAATTTCAAAACTAAGCAAAGTTTATTAATAGCAGGACTCCTTTTGCCCTCTCTCAGGCAAGCTGAACATCCAGATAACGTTTGTGATGTGTTGATGTCTTTTAAAATATTTGTATTTTCGAATGCACGCACTGATCCCCAGAGTGGATTCTATTCTTTTCTTCAGCCCCCACCCAAACTCTGCAACATCTGGCTGCATTCAGGTTGTTTGCCTCCATTCTGCTACATAAGCATGTAAGACAGATTGGAGACGAAATAATGTTCAGCTTTCATTTGATTTTTCTCTTGTGCTGAAGTTTTCTCTTGTGCTCTCTTAAAAACAACAGAGAAACAGTTGATCATACTCTGCCTTGATAATCCAGACTAGAAATTCCTGCTTTCCTGCAGTGAGTCCTATGCAGAGTCTCTTAAATAAAGTGGCCAGCTGACCTGTAGGGCTTAGACATGCTGACAAATATGGTCTATTTATGGTCTGTGTGTTAACCTGACTGTTAATGGATTGTTTCTATGAATAACTACTGGAGGAAGCCCAGAGCTGCACAATCCAGGTCTGGAGGCTAGGAAGACATCCCTGCTGCAGGACTTAGGAAAAATAATGAGTAAAGCCTCTGCAGTTTTCTTCTTTACAGCTGGAGACGAACAGGACCTGCAGCACTATAAAGAGGTCCTGGATTGCAGTCTGGTCCTGCCCCTTGGAATAGCTCATTACTCTCCTGGCTCATTGCACTCCTTCCTAACACTCTTACGGTGCATTTTTCTTTTTTATTGAGGGGAGTGACTGGTGTGGCTGCTGTAGCTGTGCAGGTACACAGGAGCATCGCTGAAAATGGGGCTGAAAGTGCTGTGTTGTGACAGGTGAGCTAATAAGCTGCTGCTGAATGGCATGTTAAGACTGTGGTGGCAGCCAGAGGAAACTGGCACCTTCCCCTTGCCCCCGAACACCGCAGCCCAAGGCCTGCCTCCACAGACATCCCAGGCATCTTGTCACTCTCCTGCAAGCCAGTGTTTGCCAGCCACTGGCAGAAAGCTGACAGGCTGCACTGAGGCTCATGCTCTCATTGCAGAAGTGCCGTGTTTCTGGCTGTTCCTGGAATCAACCTGTTCTCCGAACTTGCTCCCAACCCTGGCAAGCGGCGTGGTGATGGGGCTGATGTGGGAGAGGGGGCTAGCTGGCTTCCCTGCCTTGGCTTTCCTCCCAGCACTGTGCCTTAGCCAGGACTGTGCAGGCAGCAGTGAAAAGAGGAATTTTTTTTTTTTTTGAGGGAATTAAAGGAGTAAAATGACTGTCTTTGATGTGGTGGCCTGGTTCTGTACTGAGCTTTCTGCTGCAGGAGCTGATAGCCTGTCCCTCTGCCAAATTTTCCTCTGGAGGGTGGAAAATGCTACTGCTAAAGACCTGAAGCCCAGAAAAGTGGCATTCCTGGTCAGTAGGATTAATTTAAATGAGGGGGTGCCCAGCTCTTATATGAAGACGAGAGCTGATCCATGGTAGGCAGTCTAAACGCAGGCTGCTTCAACTGATTCAGGCCCCTAGGTGCTCTATCTGGCCATTCTGTGGAATTTAAATAGTTTGCCAAGGAAGGGCTTGTCAGGTCCAGCCATGGAATCTAGACAGCTTTGGATAGCTGATGCTGGTGATTTTCTTTGGAAAAGAAAATCTGACGATGATTCAACCATCAAATATATGTCCCAGGAGGGAGCCCATCCAGCTACCTCTAAACTCCTTTCAAGCAGCAGAAAAACTTTTGTCTCCTTTTAGGTGCAGCAGTGCCATGGTGTCAAGTCCTAACACCTATATGGGACCCTTGGAAAGATGCTTGAGGAAGCCCATCATTTTCTTGCAGTTTAATTTTAAATTTCCAAAGCTGAGACTTTCTTGACTCTTCTTCACTAAAATACAGGGCGACACAACAAGCTTCACAGAAGTGCAGTCATTAGCTTAAGAGGATCAGATAAAAATTGAAAGGGTTTTGTCTATGAAAAATTTGCATCAAGTACTTCTAGGTAGCTGTGTTATCATTATATCTAAAGTGAGTATTGAGTTTAAAAAGCCAACACGTTCTTTATGGTCCACTTGTGGACTCCAGGTTTCTGGCAATGTGTATATACTGCAGCTTTGGAGCTATCAAATTTATTGAAGTGGTAGGTGTATGACCCTCAGTATCTTTTTTGTGTAGTCTTTGTATTTTCTATGCCTTAAAAAAAGAAGATTAAAAGCGGGGAGTGGCAGGGGATAAACTTCTGAAGAGTGAGGACAAAAATGGTGGAATTGTCATTTGTAGAAACAGCAGTTGATTTAGCTAATTCAGTTTAGCCAAAGAATCTTTGGCTCTATCAGAGAAGAACTTTTTCTGCTGTACTTAATTGAATTTGCCAAGCTGGAACAAGCCCTGGCATAGCAGTTTCAACCCCTGCCTTTGCTAGTCAGCAGCATTCAGAGCTGCAGAGAAGTGATGAAAAATGCTGAGCAAATACTGTGTGACCTGGAAAGTCAGCACTGAAATGCCTTCTTGACCTGCTGGTGATGGTGGGTCATTTCCTCCTTCTGAGTCAATTTGGGGACGTTTGGCACATGTCCAACACACAAAAATGAATTGTGTTCCACAGGGATTCTCTTCCCTGCAGAGGTCTGTGTGTGCACTCAGCGCCGTCCGGGCGGGCGCCTGCACAAGCTGTGCTCTGGAGAATGCATCTGATCTCATCCAGCCTCTCCGAAGAAGGAAAACTCAGATTAGGTGGGAGCTGCAAGAGGAAAGCAGTTTTTACATACTGTTATGTAGGAGCATTACTTTGTCTGGGAGTATAAGAGTTATAGTGGAGGAGCCTAAATCCTAAATTTTAAAGTCCTGATGTGGCACTGACTGTAGGTCCTGAGGAGCTTTATGTTCTGTCATTCCTGCAGTCTGCTGGAAAAAATGTGTTATTTGTAGAGGCAATGAAAACATTGGCTATGAAAGCGGCAGTCATTTACACATACAGCTGGATGGTTCTGAACCAGTTCAGTGATGAGTAGTCCCAGCCTGCCTAGTGAGACAGTGGGGAGCTAACATCCTACCAAATTAGTTGTTACTTGAATTGGGAAGGAGAGGAGTGGTGTGCAATGAATGCCTTTCATTTGAGTTCATTTGGATGTAGGAGCTGCTGTTTTCATTTGATAAACTTGATAAACCTCATCTGCTGTAACAATGATTTCAATTGGAGGAAGATAAATTGAGGTGGAGAAGGAAACTGGAGGGCACAGGCTCAAGCCTGAGCAGGAAGGTTGTTTTAATAACCTTGTCAAATGCATGTTGCATTGGTTCAGGGTAAATGCCAATTCTTCAAAGTTCTTAAGGTAAAAAGGGCAGAGACCTCAATTGTTCAGGTATATTTGAATATAATATTTGAATATATTTGAGATGCCTCTGAAAAGTAAGCCCAATTTCAACTAACCGAGCAAGACAGAAGACTGTGTCACTTCCTTGAGAAAACAGGCAGACTCTCTGCTGGGTTTGTATTCCCAGTCCTCCAGTGAGAGCTTTCTGTTTGTGCTATCCGAAAGCTGATTAGTAAGATGTCCTGACAAAAAGGAGGAATTAAATGCAGTAAGAGAAAGAGTGATGTAGGAGGAAGAGTGATGTAGTTCATCCGTGGTCATGGGTGTGCCGCTGTGGGTGTGTGAGATTCCTGCCCTGGATTAAGGGGGATGGTGTGTGCTTCTGTTGGACCCAGAGGAAATGACTTTCAAGTGCATTGAATAGTGTTGGGGGTGTGTGTGGGTGTGGGTGTGTGTGTGTGTGAAGAATAGAAGGCAATCAGCAGAAGCCTTTTTCTAACTTAAGTTTCACTTTTACTTGATACACTACACTAAAACAGCCCAGATAAAAAGCTTGAGGTTAACATGCACACTATAACTGGAATACAGACTACTGTTTGGAAAAGCTAAATTGCAGAAATTTGTAGAGAATAAGTCTGTAGCCTAAGAAATAAGCAAAACCAGTAAGACACCTGATAGCTTTTCTAGTTGTAAGGCAAGAAAGATTATCAAAGAGAAGTGATGAGTTAGGGATGCTGAAAGTCAAAGCAAGGATGCACAATGCCTGGGAGGCTGAGGGCGGTGGTGCCTGTTCTTTCTCCAGAGCAGTGGGGAATTCTGTATGTGTGAACAGATGCATGTGCAGATCAAGCTACTCTTTCCCATCACAGAAGAACCGCAGCTAACCTGGTTTGTTAGAAAATGGAGTTTCTGCAGGCTCACAGCTCTCTGAGACCCTTTTCTACTCACTTGATTTCAATTCACTGGATATTTCTGATTGTCCTAAATGAGAGACAGTGACCTCAATGGCCAACAAGGACCGCTTCAAGAAGAATCCTGGAAACTTGCTGGCTTCTTGTGTGCATTTTTTCTGCACAAGATCAGAGAACTGTAGTAATCTTTTGCATAAGGTATCTAGTCAGTGATCTGAGTAAAGGAGCCTGCTTCTTTTGGTGCCAGGGCTCTTGCAGATGAAGAATGCGCAATGGCCTTTTTTTGGTTTTTGTACCAGGTAATAACCAACTCTAATGCTTGTTGAAGAGCCTCATTATTCCACAGGTCCTAATGTTCCACCAGGAGTGATCTTCTAAATCTCTCCAAACCTTTCACTTAGGCTAACAGGAGAAATTTTGACATCCCATTCCCTCACTCTGTCCCTCAGTTCACTAACAGAAAGTTGTGGAAACACGAAACAAGAAAGCAATCTTTTTGTGTGTGTCTGTGTATGTTCAAGATAAGTCAAGATAATGTTCTTAACTTTCTTAAGGCTCTGAATATAAAATCCATATTTCAAAATCTGTGAGGTAAGAAGTAAAAAGACATAAATGGGAAGTGCTTCCGATGAATGTTTCTAAGAGGATTTGTTGAGATAGATGGCATATATGGATTACCTCATATATATACATATGTATATTTGTACTACAAGATGAACTAATGTTAAACCTCTGACAGACAAAATCACAGTATTTCTTAAGTGGGTACAGCATTTACATTTTTTTTGTGATATGTCTCTGATGTGGAGTCATTTCCCCAAGCTTATCCAGAAAGCTGTGGAAGCATGAGCTCAGTTACATCCAAGTTCAGTAAAACGTTCAGTGAAATTAGAAGCAACTCATGGCTGAGAGCAGTCTTTTTTCCTTTCCCCTTGAAGCTTCCATGCAGGTAGCATATTGTCAGCCAAGGTGGTGGTTTTCAGGGCTGCATCATCTTTGTCCCTACGTTGCAGATACCGCATGGTTCTGCAAGGTGATGGGTGGCTTCTGAAACAGGCTGCACGAGCTGTCCTGCGGTTGGGGCAGTGAGTGAGGACTGAGTTGGCCATTTCAGGGCAGTGGTGATGGTTACTGCAGCACTGACAAAGCACTGGCTCAAGAAACAGGAGAGTTGCAACTGTTCATGACAAATTCTAGGGAGATGTGTGAGTTAATTGTGTCCTGTCTGGTGGCACTCAACTGCACAAAAAGATTTAGCCAAACTGTCATGCTGAAAATCTCATGGGGAGCATGGAACAGATTTTGACAATTCTCAAAATCTTTATGTCTGTTCACTGGTGTCTGAAGTTCTTTCCTTCAAAAATGATTTTTAAAAGAAATTTTCTTATCCTCCAATCTTTGGCTCTTGTATTGGAGTATTAACAAAAAGGAGGGGTTTATCAGGGTCTGTAAGCCTGTTTTGCAAGAAGTGTGGTGGAAGAGGCTTCCAAGGACTTGCTCTGACAGTAGATACCCTTCAGAAGAGACCTCTGCTGTGTGAACTTCATCTTCACAATATTTAAGCGAGAAAGGTCTTACCACTCTCTTTGCCTTCTGTCTTACCTTTCTACATCTTCAAAGAAAAGTAGTTTCCTTTTTGAAACACACCAGTTTAATGCAAGACAACTAATTGTAGTTGTGGCCATATGTTGTATTACTGGGGTAAATTCTGTTGGAAGGTTGAATTAAAAACTATGTCTCACTCAGGCAATCCCACATGTTTATTAAGTAGCTTGAGCTACAGATGCTGTTCTGTGCTGCGTATCCAATGTCTGTGTAGATTGCCAAAGAGCCAGCCTAATGCCAGAGATGATTCAGAGTGCTTTCTATTAGCCCTTAATGGTGGTTAACTCTTATGTGGGAATTCGTGTCCTGGTCAGGTGTAATGTCCATCTTGTCTAATAGCCGGTATATGCTGTTGCTGTGGAGTATGATTCATGGACAGTGTTATGAAATAACTCTCCTGCAGGGAGCACATCTTCATGGTTACCCTTTGGAAAGGCTGATTTACATACTGAAATAGTAGGGAGCTTGTATGTGTGCACGTGCGTCCTTCTGCTGAGCTCAGTGTGCTGTGACAGGCAGACATGGGCAATGGCTTTTCATCCTCTACTGACATCAAAGCGAGTTTTTGTTTTGCTGTCTTCTGTGCACTCAAGAGTTCTTCTCTTCATGATCATCCCCGGCATGTGAAATAATTCAGGTGATGGCTCTATAACTTTGTTCGGTTTGTTTCATGGATGGGATCTATCCCCATCACTGTATTACCTCTCTATTGCAACTTGTAACCTTATTTTGGAAAGTGGTTTAGTCAGTTATGAGGGGGAGGGAAACAACATAGCTTGTGATGATATTTTTGGAAGTGAGAGAGGGGAATGTAGTTATTTCCTTGAGGCTGCCAGATTGACTCTCTGAAGACTCCCAAAGCAGGCAGATTTGGCATTTTTGAAGAATATGCTTACTGCTCTTTTACACAATATTAGGAAACTGTTCCAGCTCAGGAAGATGCTGGACCTCTCCAGTAGCCTAATAAATTGCAGCAGCAGTGTGTGCATTGTCCAAAAGGGAGTTGGAGTACCCTGCGCTCTTGGAAAACTGTCTCAAGTGCTTCAGCATCCTCTGAGTGCATGATTACTCGTGCTTAACAAGCCATGGTCCTTCAAACAGAGGCAAGAATATGAAGAAATAAAATATTAAGCAGATTGAAGTCCAGCGCAATCAGTGCGTTAATCAAAACTTCCCTCCTCCACAGAACCAGCTGAAACAAAGTAACGGACTCATCAGTATGGATTTCATTCATTTCCAAATGATTCTGTCAATACTTTAATTTTTGATGTATTCATTTTATCCAGTTCATTTGTTACTGATGCTTTTCTCACCAGACAGTCTCAGTCCTTTACAGGAAGCAACTTGGTATGGCAAAACTTGGGTTTTATCAGTGGTTTTTTGCAGGTCTGCTGATGAAGTATACATGTGGTTGTTTATAGACCTCCAGTTTGGGCTTGCCTATAGAAAATTCCTCATAGGGTCCCCAGAATCCTTCCAGGAAGAGCAAAAAGAGCCTCTAGGTCCCATTTTAAGTTGCGGTTTTGTGTTGTGGTTGGCTGAGGGTTCAGCAGATCTTCACCTCTGAGCACCTGGGAGGAGTGGCACAGGCTGACAAGGCTTGCTTTCAGAGTCCTGTTCCCAAGCTGTGTGCTCTTCCCTGCCCTTCCCTTTTCCTTTCTGGGCAGTATGCTTCAGCTACCCCTCAAGAGGAGTAGTGATACTAAAACACTGCCTCCTCATCAGAATTGGTGTGCAGTATCTGTGGGATCGAGGAAGCAGAAAGTCCTCTTGCTGAAACTCTCTTCACAAAGGGGACATGAAGTACTTTGGCTATTTAAGGAAAGTTTAAGGTCCCACTGTTTGTGATGGTTTCCTACAGCAAGTCTGTTGTGGAAGAAAAGAAGGTGTGTGGGAAATCTGTCTGGAAGTTGTGTGAGCACATGGCACGGCTGGGACTGGATGCTGTGTATGATTTCCGAGTAGCAGCTCCTGGCCCAGTTGTCACTGATGAGAAGATTAAATATCCTTATGGAGTAAAACATAAGTTGATGTATCTTTTCAATGTTGCTCTGTAGTACATTTCCAAGGCTTCAGTTTACAAGGACAAACCTTTTGGTTGTATTGCAAGGCCAGGAGTGGCTCTTAGGGGCTGTGTGAAGGTGTGCATTCTCCTAGGGCAGGAGCCAGGTCACTGCTTTGGTCTGTCTTGAAGAACTGTAGTATCTGGCTGAATAAACGGCTTTTGCAAGTATTTTGGAAAGTATTTGGTAGGGCATGGCACAAGGTAATGCAGCACATTCTGAAATATTAATGTAGAACTTAAAATCTTGCTTTAAAAACTTGTTAAACTTTAATTACAACAAACATGGCTGAGCCATCGCATTAAAATGTTAGAACCTGATGTTCAGTGTGTGAGTTCAAGCAGGCGAAGATCATCCTGAAATATGCATGTGAACAGGATTTCCCCTGCCCTTCCTCTTCAGAATAGTGGGGAGGAAGCATCGGAAAGTAAACTGTGACATCAGCAGTGCCAGTTACAGCAACATGCATGGATTTAAGTCATGAGGTTCATATCTATAAAAGAGCTCGCCCCCAGGAAGTAAAAAGCAGTTGTTCATCACTTTCTCCTTAATGGGGCTCATAAATCTCTGTGACCTAAAGAAAGCTTCAGGGCTCGAGAGGAACCTTAATTCTGTAAGACAGTTACAGATTCAACATGAGATGGAAGTCCCTGTCCACACTCCCAGGATTTGTCCCTATGTTTTACCCAGCTGGGCCAGGTATTTCACCTGACAATGCTGAGCTCATCCCAGCGAGATGAGTGGTGTCACCAGTGAGCTGTGGAGGTACAGTCACCTTACAGGTCTTGTCTGTGGCCATTTTACAAGCTTTCTTGCTTAGCCAGGCATGATGTTTTTCCTTTCCTAAAGTGTTGTCAATGGCATGGCATAATTTGAAGTACTCCTTAATCCTTAATGAAGGACTGTGAGTAGTGATTGTCTTCGAAGTGCTTTGGAGCACCCTGTTTGCAGGTGAGTGATCCATACTGAGAACTCAAGCAATGCTCATACATCTCTAAGAGGGCCTTTTGTTCTTGGTTGCAGCAATTATTCAATAATGAATAATTTTTTAAAAAAGAAAATGTCCTTAGCTTGTCACAGGGATGGCTGTTCTAAAGCAGTGAAGAGCCTCAGGCTCTTCAGGTGCAGGTTTCTCTCACTGTAGTAGTTGCCTTGATATAAATTTTAAAAGCAATTATGTCCAGTAGCAATGTTATTAGTGGACTGCCCTGCAGTGTGTAGGAGAGGGGGAGGGAGGGGAGAAATGAGCAGGATCTTTCTAAGAGGGAGTTGCTGGCTACACATTTGGAAAACCCCACAATTACTCCTTCATTAGCCAGCATTTGGTAAGGTAGCTATGGGAACCTTCTTCCAGAAAGAGGTAATTAAATATTTTTTATCATCCCACGTTTCAGGTTGGTTTTCACTTATTTCATTCTTACCTTCCTTTCTTCTGTGTCCTAGCAGTTTTCTTTTGCAAGCTTGGGGCCTCAAGTTCTAGAGAGCATGTCTGTCTTCTGTTTTCATTTTTTGAATCAGTGCACACTGAAGTCCTTTTTCCTTTAAATAAAACTTCCATGCTTGAGAAATGAAAAACTTTTTTTGCCTGTGAAACCAGAGATAGTTTCCCTGAAGTTTAAAGCTGGTGTTGCTTGCTTCCTTTTCTTCATATCCTCCCCATCCCCCAGGTGTCTTTCTAACAGAAGAGGCTGAAAACACCTCCGAGCCAATCACAGCCCACCTTGGAACCCACTGGAGCTTGTGGAGACTTTTATATCGTAATTAACATGCAGATGTTCAGCATGAAAATTTTATCTGTGGATCTAAACATAGCATAATTTACCATCTGTAAATAAAACAGGGACAGGGCTTTGCAGTAATAATGAGACTTGTTAAACAGAAGAAATGTGAAAACCTGGAGATCTTTTTGTGTCACTTGTAACAAAGTGAATTGACTCAGCTTTACAGGTGTTTAGAGGAAGGACACAGGAAGTAGAAAACTTTGATTTCTCTCTTAAAGCCAAAATTAACAACAAGCACAGCTTGTGGTGCTTTTTTATAGCCAATACAAACCTTCTTGGTAGAACACCTGTAGTCTGACAACAGTCCAGCCAGGAAAGGCTGCTGGCTCTGGGTTAGATGTGAAGAGCTCCCAGTGACATGAGCCGATGTTTTATTCAGTTTCTCTAATGCTACAAAGATTATAATTCTGAAGCTCTGATTAGAGATGGCTGATATTATACAAGAGAACATAAAAGTACTGGGGATTTTCCACATTATTCACCACATCAGCTGTACTTTTGCAGGGATCCATGGGGTCCCAAACACTCCTGGAAGTTTGATTGCTACAGGCAAAGCAGAGAGGGGCCTGTGGGAACAAAGTCTCAGTGTTAGTTAAAAGTGAATGTGTGCAAGACAGACTGAAGAGTGTTTGAGCAGTAGCAGTAGACAGAAAATTGTAAAAGGGCCAGTGAAATGGTAATGAGTAAAGTCATAAGAAAGAGAATCTGGATTGTGTCTGATCCTTGCTAAATACTTGACAAGAGATGCTAAGACAGCCCTGAGAACAGAATATTCATCGCTTCCTGCTTCTTCCCCAGCCAGAGCCTGTGGAGCAGGAGCAGGGATAAGAAATTAAGCAGAAGATGGCAGCCACTTTAAGGACAGCAAATCCTGTCGCCTAAAATGAAGCCTCAGTAACTATCTACATACATTTTGTATTCTGCTTCATCTCTCATGTGGTCTCGCAGAGATCCCGTAATTTTTTTAACTGCTTGAAAAATGTCGATACTCTTTCTGAACTGAGGCAGCAAATTAAACAGATAAATACCAAAAGATTAGTTACTTTTTCTTTAGATCATGGACATAATAATCACTTTAAAGTTACTGTATCAGTAATCTATAAAAAATGGACATAATGCTTCCCCATAATGTACAGGCCTGTCCTTGTAGTGAATACAACATGAACATGTTCCCATCTGTTTGTTTGTTCAGTTATTTATTGTTATACACTGTTTTAAACAGCTGTTGCTGAATAATTGAATGTGTTTCCAACTCTGTTTTCAGATGGAGTCTTACTGCTAATGTGTGAAAAGTAACAGATGCTTTAGGGTAGTGGCTATCTAAAGTTCTTTAGAAAAAAAGGTGTAAGTGCATAGATACCAGGCGCCTAGGTAGAACTTTTTGATTCATAATTTATTTATTTTACCTGTGTTCCCTTTAACATCCCTATGTCCTTGGGCTATGCATGTGGTTGGCTTGGTTCCTGTGGCTTTCTTTTAAGATAGCTGACTTGTATTTTTTCCCAAAGGAAAGATGATGTGCCAGAACTATGTCATTTTTTATTTTGAAAGATTAAGTGAAATTTAGAATATTAAATTCACATGTTTGGGTGAATGTTGCAGTGAAGTTGATGTGTTACTGAGGACTGTCATTGTTCATCCAGCTGTCTTGCTATGGTCTGTTACACAAAAAACCAGCTACAGGAAACATATGGTGTCGGTTTCAGTGTGTTAAACAATTCAGGATTTGTATTCTTAACCTGTTTGCTGAGCCTGAATTTTAGTAACCTCCATCAGTAGAGTTGGTTTGTTCTATTTATTGGTGGGGCTCTGCGTCTGTTTACAACACGGATGTCTGTCTCCTGCAATAGAAACTGAGGTTTTTTTAGAGCCGTTTGAATGTTTTTAATATTCAAGCCCACTGCAGTCTCATAACTTAACCTACCAGCTGAAGTGAAGGCTTTCAAATGAGACTCTTCACTGCTGTTCCTATGGTTACACTGGAACAGAAACCTGCTAAATAGGAGCCAGAAGGTCAGAGAAAATCTTCTAGTAGCAGTGGCTATCATTATTGCAAGTTTATAATTTCCAACTTATTTCATTTTCTGTGCAGTATTTTCTTCTTAAGTGGACGTATATCTTTCTGAGGATTAGTGGCTGGTGCTGGCTTTCTGAGGATTAGTGTTGGAAAACAGTAGCTAGAAGATGATGGAGACACACCCCCTGGAAACAGGTTTTTTTTTCTGCTTGCAAGGGGGGTTTATATGTTCCCCCTCTATCAGTTAACTTAAATTGGAAAGCACTCTTTGTGTGTGCTTCTAAGAGACAGATCCGGTGTTATCGGTGGGTGACTTGCCTGGGAACTGTGAGCCAGCATCAATGTACACCTTCCTATCAGACGCTGGGAGTAATAAGTGCTATGTTAACTGCTATTGTGTGGAAATAATACATATTTAAAGCAAACAACCATCAGTTCCTTGAGCGCTGGAACAAATGGAGCCCAGGTCTCCTGTGGATTTGCCTTGTGCATGATTGATTTTTGCCATCTGAGAAAGAGCACAAGCATTTCCTCGCAGCTGGGGCATTTTGTGGGGTTTCCCTTGTGTCACGTCTCCTGGGGGAAGGCACACACAGCGCTGGTGGGAGCTCTGGTATGCTCCTCCCTCTCTCATTCCCATCCTACACCCACCTTTGGGCTGCAGCAGAGTGGTCTTCCCAGTTTCACTTTCTGTTCAAAAGCTTTGCCCTTGTGAAAACATCCCCAAGCCCTGTGGGTGTGAGCACAGGCCAAGTCAGCTCTTGTACTGCAAAAAACCCAGGGTAATTAGACATTCATATAAATAACAGTTGAGGACTCATTAGAACAGAACAATGTTTATTCCAGCTTCTCTCTGGATGTTTGAGTTTGCTTTTTTACATTATTGTGAAGGGTGGATAGAAGATCACTGCAAACACGGAGCAAAAAAATCTGATTATAATCACATAATGCGAGCTTTCCTGCTCTCTTCTAATTCTGTTTGTGACTCAGGTCATGTGTGAGTAAAGAAACATGGAGATTGTTCAGGAGGGACTGAAGGGAAAGCAACAAGACTCCAAATAGGGAATTGGGGCTCTGGTTCCTGTTCTGAATGATTTCAAGCTGTATCACATCGTATGGTGCCTACTGAGGCAATCCATGCGTGTCAGGAACACCTGGGGCCATGGGGTTAGGATAGCAACAAGCTGTTGGGGTACTGGGAGGGAATGCAGCAAAGCAACAGACTGTAGCAATCAATATGCACATATTTGGCCATGAGGCTTTGTGATACATTAATTGCTTTTGGTTGGGGACTCTGCTCTCTGAGTCAGCCGCTTGGCTCTGGCCTGTGTTATTACCTGGCACCAGGGCTGGGGTGCCCTATTGCTGCCAGGGAGCCAGCCCGGCTGTGTCCTGCCCCACAAAGCCTGGGGACAGCCACCTCAGAGCTGTGTTGGTTTCTCCAGAATATCCAGAGGATAGAGGGTTTCATACAGTGATGGTGCTCTGGTGCCATCATTTCTGGGATAGCTGTCCTGAAGAAAGACACTGTCTAATGTTCAGCACTTGGCCTGAAACCTTTTCTAATGGGAAGCAGCTTGAGGTCAACATAAAAGATACTTTGTTTTAAATTTATTTTATTAAATAAATCACAAGAGTGAAATGTAGACAATACAGTTGCAAAGTTGAGAAAAACTGGTGAACAGGGATCAAAGGAAAATTGGAGCTGTTTTCTCTTGGACACCTTCTGCTTAGCCAAACAGCCAACTGTATCTCCCTGCATTGGAGATCCTTGTATCCCTCTAACCCATCTCCCCAAGAACCAGCCAGCTGTGTGCTGCTCTGGTTCCTGGCTAAGCCTTGTGTCCTAAAGGGCTGACGGCAAATCAATACTTTTCCATATCAAATCTTTTAAACCTGTATGAGGTGTAACAGTGATCAATGCACCTTGGCTGCTTTGAAGTTTCACTCAAGACCAGCAATGACTTTAATCAGTCACCCGAGGTGATGGTCCATTTAAAGGTACCTTGTGCAACTTGGTCACAGGGGAATAGCAAAGGGATTACCACAAACTCACCCGAGTGCCTGTTCTCTCAGGGATGATGGGTCGATGAAAGCACTGCTTGTCCTGTGCTGGGTCTGGGATTTCTGCTAAGCTTCATCTGTAATAATGTTTTAGCAGAAGTGACTTCCCAGCACCAGTGCAGTAAATAACTCTGCCATGATAAAATACTGAGCTGTTTATTGACAGTTGCTGACTGCTGAGGGACCTTTCTGCCCTGTCTGCTACTTTCAGGGAAGTGAAACTACTGTTCCAGAAACTGGTGGTTTATTGGTGCTCATCTTCAGATGCTTAAAATCTTCTTCAGTCTTTGATATGGTTCTATTTATGTAGACGCAGCAAGTCTTGGAGGTAAAATGGGGAACTTCAGAAAGACTGTTAACTGCATGAATAAATCCTGAATTTAAAACTAGTAACGCTTCTGTCTTGTCAATATATAGACATGTAAAAGTTTGCTTTGTACCTCCCCTCCCCTTCTGTGTCCATTTTTGTCTTTTAAGAAAGTTTCCTTTTTTTCTTTTCAGTGTCATCAAGAAGACTGGCTTTTGCTTTTCCCTCTGTGTAAAAGCTGTCTATTGATCAGTTGATAAGAAAAAAAGGTGTTTAGATTGTGACCTGAGGCTGCTTTCTGTATGACCAGGTCCTTCTTCACAGTTCCCCAAATAGCTTTAAATGCAAAGTTCCTTTGGTCTACACCACTTTTTTTGTTATTTTGTTTTGGTTTCTTTTAATCAAAGATGGCATCTTGCTTTTTTGGAGTGTTTTAGGTGACATATGAAGTAAACCTAAAAAGAGGAATATCTTTCTTTAGATGCCTTTAGTTGCTGGGATCTCCTTTGGTGGCTAGACACACTACTTGAGAGATACCACACAGAGCCTTCTGTTCTATGAGGGCTGGTTAGGAGTATCCCGGTGTGTGTAAAGCAGGGCAGGGAGCAGACCCCAAATGTATTCATGGACTGACTGAAAATACAGCTGGGTAATGGCTGGGATTCTTCTTGCATGTCTTCTTTCATTGTACTAATGGTGCATTTCTTTTGTTGTGCAGCAAGCCAGCTTTGGTTGATATCACCTCTTTTGGGAAGCAGGAGAGGGAAATTTAGACTGTCTCTCCTCCAAGCAAGCAAAAAATTGAACACATTTTTCATGCCTGAAGGCAAATGTTCTACCTCTTATGCTGTGTTAGAGCAGCCCCTTGCTATTGGCTTAGAAAGAAGTTCTTCATGATTTAGCCCCAGCCAGCAACTCAGCCCCACGCAGCTGCTTGCTCACTTTCCCCTGGTGGGATGGGGAAGAAAATTGGAATAGTAGAAATGAGAAAATGTGGGTTGAGATAGACAGTTTAATGGGTAAACTAAAAACAGTCTGTGCAAGCAAAGCCAAAAAAAAGGGAATTCATTCACTGCTTCCCGTGGGCAGGCAGGTGTTCAGCCATCCCCAGGACAGCAGGGCTCCAGCACGTGTAACAGTGACTTGGGAAGACAAATCCAAGCCATAGCTCACTACTGTGAAGAAAATTAACTCTACCCCAGCCAAAACTAGCACAAAGCTGTAGCTGCATTTTGTGAGGATGCTTGTAAAACACTTGAAGCTTTTTTGCTTGCTGGATCAGGCCATGCAGGGACTGGAAACCAGGGAAAGTGGTGCCTCAGCTGTAGCTGACATGGGCAGGAGCCTTGTTTCTGGTGGCTGAGGGAGGAAATGTGATGGGAAGGAGCATTCTGCAGAGCTGAGGTGCCCAGGCCAAAGGAGGAGTTACTTAACAAATCCATAAACGCCCAATCAGTGAGCAGCCAGCCCTGTAAGCGCCAAAAGCCAGGCTTTTCTTAAATACAGAAGGAAAATCCTATGGTGCTGTATCCAGTTTTGGATATGGGTTTAAAGACTTTTCAAAGACCAGAAAGCTCAGCAGTGTTACTTTTCCATTAAATCCATTTTGTAAAAGCCTGAGTAATACCAGCCATGCTGACAGTAAGTTTGTGCAAGCAGTTCACGTGCAGCTTTTGCGTCTGTGCATGTGCTGCCTCTGGGAAGATGTTGGATTCTGTAATTCATGTCAAGAGATCTGTGTGTAGTTCTGCAAACAGAGGTGATACTCCAGATCAAATCAATAGATCACTCACGAGGAGGAAACCTTCCTAAAAGGATACCCCTCTGCATTTTGGAAACAAGGGCAGTGTGGGGACAGGGGGATTATGAAGGCTGGAGGCTTTTTCTCCTAGGGATGAAGGAAAAAGAGATGGGGGAAAATATGCTCCAAGAAAGTATGCACTGACTGTCTCTCTGGCTCTGAAAAAAATGTGGGGGCATTCTGCTTGTAATCTTCCCCACGAAGTACTTTCTTTTTAAAACTCCGTATCTTCCCTGGGTTGGGGGTTTGCTTAACACAAAGCGTACGCTTCCCCTGCGGCTTCCTTGAACCCAAGTGATGGGGCCTGACCAAGTTTCATATCACACCTTCAGAGCCAGGTTGGCATTGCTGGCTTTTAGGATTTGCTCTGTCCTTCTGTCTCATGCTGGGCTAATTTAGCCTCATCTTGGTAAACAAGAAAAGGGTCCTTATTCAACAGATTTGAGCTGGAGTGACTGCAGCTGTCGTCTGGTCTGTGTGCAAACCAATTTTGTTCATTCCCTCGCCTGGCAGGAAGCCTGCACCAGAATTGTGTCGAGACTAATCAGCATTAAACCAATGTCAGAGGGGCTGCAGCAGGCTGCTCTGTGGCAAGGCAAGAGCAACAGGGCTGTTTGGGAGGGATTAGCCTAAGTCCTGCTCGGGATGCAGCTGTGCTAGGAAAGGCACTGAAACTGTGCGGACTATTTTTCTTGGGCCTTGTTGTGAAAGCAGCCAACTGCCAAAAAAAAGTGGCTTCACAGTGAGAAATCAGCATGATTTACTGTATGTGACCATAGTTTAAAAAGCCAGGAGAAGCTGCAGTGTCCATGGAGCTGTAATATCCAGGAGATACAAATGGTGCCTTTGAGCATGCTGGGCTTTCGTCTCCTGGAAAGGCAAGGCAGCAGACAATGAAATTAGTTCAGTGTGTGGTCTCCAGCCAAGAGATCATGTTAGTGATGCTGCTGCTATTGTTATATTATACCATAATAGATGTGTTAGTACTAAACAATATGAAGACTAGGAGGTGGAAATATTTTGAAGAGAAGACCAGTGACTTGGCAAGGGCTGATTCATAGCTCAAGTGCCTCACAGACTCTGTTTTCCTGCCTGGCATTTACCTTGCAGCTTCACAAGTGCCTCCTGGTTTGCACTGCAAGCAATAAATCAGAGAGAACCTGCCTTACACTGTTTGCTCCAAAGATGCTGAAATATTGATGTCTTACTTTGCTCTCCCCTGCTTACAGCTATTGAATTGTCTTTGCAGTTTTTCATCTCAAAAATTATTTTTGTCTTGCTCCTGAGCACCATGATTTGCCTTTGAAGTCAGCCCTGCTTTGAACAGGAGCATGGACCAGATAACCTCCAGAGGTCCTTTCTGCTCTGGTTATTCTTATCCACTCAGTCCTGATCCCCCTGCTTTTACAGGTACATATTTTGGATGATTCTACACCTGAAATTCTTCAGCTTCCTCTGTGACTCTGTCAGGGGTCTGTCTGTTTGTGTATGTGCTCAGCATTAGTCATCTCTTCTCTGACTGCAGCTATGAGAGTTCATTGGGAGCAACCTGGAATGGGCTGGTGTGTTATCCACAGCAGGCACAGCCATGCTCTGAATGCCTTCTAGGCCTCCTAAACCTCTGCTAAATATGAGTCTGCCTAAATTTACATGTCAGAACTGTCTTCTTGTACAAAGCTAAGCCCAAATGAACTTTTGAACCATATCCTCGCCACATGCTAAGCGTGTTTTTGTTGTTTCAGAAGCTCATTTAGGGGCAGCAAGTAGACCTTCTGGTCTGAGTTGCCCCAATTAATTATAAGCTACGCAACGTAAGAAATCCTCCTTCTTAGGGAGAAGTCTTTAGCAGCAAACCTGTCTGAGATGAGTTAACTGAGACACAGGAACAGAGCAGCTCTCTGATTGCTTTCATCACTAGAGAACTCCTTCAGGTCTCAGTGAAGAAAAAGGGACCAAAGGCCCAGCCTTGCCTTGTGCTTACTGATATATGGTATGGTCTCCTCTGGCAGTGTCTGATGGCCTGGAACATTTAGTGGGTGTGAGATTATTCATTAGGCAGAAGAGTATTAGCTACCAGCAGTGCCTTCTGGAACACCATTTTCCTGGGGAAAGTTTCCTAGGGAGGTGAAATGGTTTGGGGCATACCCTTAAGCAGGAGTAAAAGGTTAAAAAAACCCAGCTAAGCAAAAAGACCACTAATTTTCTGAAAACCTGCCATCCAGTTGGGTACTTAGAGAACTATATGGGCTTTGAAAAGAGCCTCCAATGCACATCCTCAAATAGTCACTGAAATGGTTAGAAAATATGTGTGAACCTCTCCAGCTCTGGTAGTAATTTTTAATTTTTTTTTTCCCTCTTCTTTTTTCTTTTTTTTGCCAGTCTTGGCTGGGAACATCCTGGCTTGCATGAGAGCTGTGCCTGCCCGTGCTGCAGGTGGGCAGCGCAGATGGGGGGGCTGGGCTGTTCAAGCGAGGTAGGGCCAGTACCAGAAACTAGATTTGCCGTAACCCAAAGCCCCTTTTATCTTCTGTCCTTCAAGACTGGTATTTTTACCTAAACAAGTCACCACTTTGAGTTTCAGGGTCTCTCTGTTAGTCTGTGGATATTCAAAAATTGCTTTCCCCGATGCAATTGTTACGCTTGGATTCTGGGGGGGACCTATTTTTCATGCTTAATTATAGGCAGTGTGTTCTGCTGATGGCCAGTGGCTTCAGGCTGTTATCCTGAAATTGCCATCACCTCTTGCCATTTCTAGTGCAAGAGGTGTTTTTTTTTAATTCAAGGCATTTGACGAGTTTGGGCCCCCTCCCTGTGGGAGCGCAGATGGCAGCTAAAGGGATGTTGGAACAATTTCACTCCTACCTTGGTGATGGATGAGAAACTTGGTTTCAGAGAGAGTGGCGAGATTCTGCAAATCTGCTTGAACAGATCCTGTATCCCTGACAAACGTGGAGGGGATTTGATGCTCCCTGTGATGGCCAGTGCTGGTGTCTGAGGTCCTACTTGCTTACCTACACTCTCCTGATTGATCATTATGTCCAGGGCTCCCCTCGTGTCCAGATTTCAGTTTCTTGCTTTCTGCCTCTTCTGCCTCGGGGCGTCCTGTGAAAGGTGCAGAGCTGTTCTGCTTGTCAGGGAATTAATTATTCATCATCAAGTAGAAGGGCTCTTCAGGAAAATTCATAGAATGATAGAATGGTTTGGAAGGTAAGATAAAATGATAGCCTAATTCCAACCCTCCTGCTGTGGGCAGAGACACCTTTCACTAGAACAGGTTGCTCAGAGCTCCATCCCACCTGGCCTTGGACACTTCCAAAGATGGGGCACCCGCAGCTTCCCTGGGCAACCCGTTCCAGTGCCTCACCACCCTCACAGTAAATTTGAGCTGGTGCGGCTCCTTTCTCATTGAAGACCATGTGTGGTTTCAAGTTTTGGTTGTGCCCAGTTTGCATAGATAACGGATTTGAAGAAAGGGATGGGTTGGACTTGAAATGTGTGGAGGTGCAGCGATTTCCAAGTTCATCATCTGACTTTGGAGTTTTGTTTTCTGTTGAGGATCTTTGCAAAGCTTTGTGTTACTTTTTGTTTGGAATACACTGTACTGTAATTTCCTTACTGAACTACAGTCTTTCTTAGAAGAGCACAATTTCCAAAATAGTAAGTAAAAGAAAGGTTAGGGAAAGGCAAAAATTGGCCTTGAGTCAGAACAGAAGTCATTGCTTTTGCTTCTACAGGTTAACACAAGGTTGCAATTAAATGCCTTTTCAAAGCAGAAAGTAAAGATTTATGAAACATCAGTTATTTTAGACAATATTGATTGCATGGCTTCTTTGTCATGCCCTGACAGTTCAGGGAGATGCAGCAATGTTGTTGTTTGTTTAAGAAGGTGCAAACCTCTGTCAGAGAGTCCACCTGGATGACTATTGTGGGGTCATGTGAGTCTGTGTGTTATCATTTGGGTAGGGCAAATGCACTTTGATCTAACCTGGAGAAGGAGCTGTACCTGTGTGGGGTTCAGGTTTTGCTGCCATTAACTCACCTGCTCAAGATCTACCCCTGCAGGCTGCAGAAAAACCCATCGACTCTTTAGGCATGGAGAAAGCAGTGCAGAGGTGGGAAGGTGATACGGGTTAGTGCCTTAAGTGCAGGATTGCTACATCTTCCCCCTTCACTGTAAAATCAAAGTGTTCCTGACCTGAATGAAATGAGGCTCAGTGCTTAACCTGCAGCCTCAAGCAGCCTTGTTGGGAAGTACCAGTTTAAGAAAGGAAGCAGGAAAGGTGGGCAAGATCCCTGGATAAACACACCAAATAGTTTAGAGCTCTGGGATGGGTGGCAGAGGGATGTTTCTTTAGGGAGGCAATAATTTGGGAAGGGGTTAACCAGAAGCACCACCAGAACAGACAGTTCCTCAGGCTGTTTATAAATGCATACTCCGATGCTACAAAATACAGATTCAGGTTGAAGTTTCATATTTCTGCATTAAAATAAGTCACATTCGGGGTGTCATATCAGTATAAACAGAGAATAAATCTTGCTGAATTCAAAGGCTGGGGTGAAGTCCTACTTTAGCAAGCAGCCTTCTACAGAGGCAAAAGAAGTGTGTTTTGGAAGCTTTGTTGTTTTGGCCGATAAATAAGTTTAGCTAGAAGTTTGAATGCTTTAGAATTCTTTCATGACCCTTGAATTTGCAGCTGTAGGGTGTATGTGAGTGCTCAGATTCCTTTAATCTCATACATACATAGTGTTTTTGATTTCAAAGGGGGATTCTGTTCCTCACATGCACCACATGTTCTTGTGACCACTTGGAGACCAGCCCTGTTGGACTGATTGCCTGTATACATGTGAAGCCCTTGAAATATTCGTTATAGTCCGTGGTAATCTAACATTAGTGAATCATTTTACAGTCCTTAACAAGAAAGTATTTTTTCATCCTGATGGTAAAACTACAGACTTTATTTTAGCAAATATGCAGTAATACTCGTGTTCAGCTATCCTCTGCTTAGCTTATTGCTAACAGCTGTGTAACTGCTGAGATCTGCATCATTTGTTGTCACAAACATTTTTTAGTTTGGGTCTTCAATCTTGTGTGTGCTTCCCATTTAAATATTTTAAAAAAAGAAGAAATTGCTTCCTTAATGTAAATATTTAATACAATGCACACAGACCTGTTAACCTTTGCATTGAGAAGGCATCCATCAGGGATGCTTCTGATGGATTTGCAGGTTGCAGAATAAATCACCACAAACCTGTCAAACCCTGAAGAGGTATGCAAATGCCTGCGTCTCTTTAATCTGACATGTGTGTATCCTGCCTGATTTGAGATGGGAATTTTAGTCCCACCGGAGCAATGCAGGAGCTCCTGATGCTACCGCATTGCTGTGTGGAATTAGGAGCCAGCTGGTGTCCAGGTTTGAGGACTGTCTGTATTGTTGCTGGGGCCATTTTGTGGCAGAGCCCAAGGTGCAGAGGGCAGCTTTTATCCTGGAGCAGAGTGTTCCTGCCAGGCCCTTCTCTTTGGGAGAGAGGGAGCTTGCACAAATGTGAGGTTGTGAATACACTGCACATGTGCTCTCTCTTACACAGAAAAATGATCTTGAGTCGGTGGGCTTATGTTTCATAGGGAATGTTGTGGGGGGACTATTGAAACCCATCCTTAAGCACCCGAAATTACTCTCTTCTGTCTTGTTTTGAAGGAATAACAACTTTTTCGATGCAAAATGACAATGCTCTTGGTTTTTTGCTACAGGATGCTCAGATTTAGCTGTCCCACATTGTCACACCGAGACAGCAGTTTTCAGAGTTGTGTTGCTACACCTGTACATTGTGTTAATTCTCTCTCCTTTTGCCTGTACTTCCTTGCATTTGTTAGACCTTCCAGACCTTTGTACACTCACAGAGACTGTAGTTACTAAAGTGTGCTCAGCTATGGTCCGTGCCTCATCCAGCCTTGATCTGCTCAGTACGAAATGCTCTGTCTCTAATGTGTAATGTTGTAACAGCTACCAAGGCTCCAAAACAGCATGGCATGGTTTGCCTCTTTAGGTGAAGCGTTTTGCTTGACTCCATAAAATTCCACTTTATGCCAAAGGAAGGTGTAAAATACTGTAACATATGTCATGTAGAAATAACGAGAGTTGTGTGCAGTGGCCAGAGGGCTCTGGTGTCAGTCTGAGGTGGCTTTAAAACCTTGGTTTTCAAGTAGATCTGTAGTTGGTGACAGCTCATGCTTATGTAAAAATTAGAGCAGCAATTAGGTGCTTTTTACCTATGTATTTTTGGCATGCCAATCAACCTGGGATTCAGGCACCAAAAGATTTAGTGGATTAAGGGTAAAGAGGAAACATTTGCTTAAATGCCAAATAATTTTAGGTGTATTTAGATCTCTGTTCTCTGCTGCTTTCATCTCTTACTAGCAGGGCACTGAATAATAGGTAAGACATGCACTTTGGTTGAAAGTGGGCCTCAATTTCTTCCTCTCCTTTCTGTGCATCTCTCCTTTTCCGAGTCCCACCTGGCTCTCTTCAACCCGGTTTCAGGCCAGGAATTGCTTCCTGTTCCGTTTTGTGGCTCTCCTGGGTCTTTTTACCTTTAGGGTCTGAAAACATTCCTGAAACATATGCCATTCTTAAATAGGTATCTACTGATAAAGGGATTTTTCCTGGAGTGGCGGTAGAAATATGAGGGGAGAAAGGGTGAGACACTGGTTTTCATTGCTGTGCTTTGGCAAAGGGGAGACTTGTAAGATACAGAGCCCTTTGCCCTTTTCTGTGTTCTTTAAGAGATCCCGTTGATGGCAATGGAAGGTGTATTCTGGGGTTTAAAGCTGGGTTGTTGGGAGAGCAAGCAACCCCAAAACACAACTGAGAGGAAATCTGGTAAAAGTCTTGAAGTGGTGTTTGTAAGGCACAAGGGTCAGGGCTGCACTTGCAGAATTGCCTTCATTTCCAGATGTCTGTGGGGACAAGGGGAGAGAGGATCTGAGGCGCAGGGTCATTTGTGAGCTGTACCCAGAGACAATTACTTTTCTGGTCTTTTCAAGTGAGATCCTTCTTTCCACAGATGCTTTGGCACCTAATACTCCCCAAGGTGTTAAGGGAAGCCAAAGGATTTCGTTTCTGGCAGCCTTTGTAGGGATCTGAACTAAATCTAGAGGCATGGTAGAAATGATGCTGTGCCTTCAGTTTTCCACCTGGAATCTAGTTTGGATCCAGAAATGAATGTTTGTCCATGCTTTTGGATTTGAATCCTGAAACTTTACAGTGACCGGGTGATTGGGTCCTGGTGTCAGCTTTCTGTATTTTCAGTAAACTTGGAAACTGGCCACAAAATAGGCAGGAGTGATAAAGCATAAATCTGGGGTTTATGCTCTGTCTAAAATAGAGCTCTGCTGCAATGAATAAAACCTAAAGCTGTATCTAACTAATCTAACTAGTAATGCTTTACCTAAGGTTTACACAAGCATGAAGAATATTCTTCATGTGGCTTACATGCACAATTACTGTGCACTGATGCACCTAATTATCCCTCCTGGAAACTCGCTGGCATTCTTCAGATTGTAAATGATGCTGGTGTTGTCTAACACCTGTATGTTCTTGCAGAGATATTCATGGAGTAGTTACAACAACTGATCTTTCATTCATGGTGGTATTTTTTCCTTTTAACAATGTTCTTATGCTTTTAGTTGACAAAACTCCATTGTTCCTTTTTTTCAGAGCTAATAATAACTTCATCAATCTAGCATGTTGTATAAATGCCTCAGTCCTTTGGCGACAGTTTTGCCCACTGTCAAAGCATTTGCAGCAATATGCTGGTCACCAGTTACTGTGGTACAGCTGGGTTGAGGCAGCTGAGAGCAGTCTCCAAATTGAAATGGTTTTCAGGTAGCTCTTAAGTGGAAGTATCAGCTTTAAAGGATGAATATGGCTGTGTAGGCAGTAGATCCTTGTCTCTCTGCATTTCCATTCCTGCTTGCCTCCCTTCTCCATCCGGAAGCTCTGGTAATTTCAAACCTTGCCTGAGGGTTCTTGTGACTTTTCAGTGTGTGGAAGGTTTTTTGTCTTTTCTCCTTCTAAAAGGGTTCTTTTGTTGAAAACTGGCGGAAGACTGGCTCTTGGAGACTGTCATAAGGACAATTCCTTATTGGCAGCAACTTAAACAGCAGTTTCTCAAAACTCCCTAAGCAAAGTTTGTGCTGCACAAGGGAGTGCTTCTACTTTATGCCAATGAAAGAGCTTTGTTGACTGCAAGAAGCTAAATTCTTTCTTTGCCTGGCCCTTTTCTCATCAAGACCACATATTAACTAAGTTTTCATAAAGCTTAGCAGCTGCAGCCTTTGACAGGCAGCAGTCGCCTTCCTGTAGCCCTGTGCTTGTAAAAGGTGTGCAAATGAAGTAACTCACGACAGTGGGGAGCCACTTCTGGGCCCACCCTTTCTAAATCCTCCTTTTGCCCCACTAAGAAAACCAGCTGTCTAAACCTGACAGGTGTGGGCCAGGTCTTCAAAGGACTGCAAAGAGGTTGTCCCTGATCAGGGAGTTTTGAGTATCCATCTTCAGTGCAAGTGTTGGGTTCTGCATTGTGCTGTTGGAAGAAAAAGAATCTTCCTCAGAAACTGAGGATAGCTTCCTTCTGGTGCCAACAGCATGTGGACAGTGCTGAGTAAAAACCAACCATGAGTCCCTTGCATCCTCTGTGTGGCTCAGCGTATCAAGGGATAGCTCTTGGCAACATCAGCAAGGAAGGGCTTCCTTTAAACTGGAGAAATCTGGTGTAACATTGCTGAGTCCAGGGAACTGAGGCCTCAAGCTTGTGTGAGGTGGGTAAAAAGAAAGCTAAACCCCTGGGTTTTGCTGGGTAATCAAGCTGCAGTGTGGACATCTTCATGCTCTGTTGATGTCAAAGTTGTTTAGTGTTGAAAATGGTCTGGGCCAAGTTAAACTTTCTTTTTTTGTACTGATTTGCAAGCTGAGCTTCATGGTAGCAGGAGGTGGTGTATCGGTGAATTCATTTGCACTCTGCTACTGTAGAAACTCAGCTTTGGTACAAGTGCTTCTGACTTCCAAGTAACAAAACACCTGAAACTTGCCATCCTGATGAGTGGAGACTAATATTGGTGCATGATAGAATGTGCATTGCAGAGTGGCTTAAAAAAAAATCTATCTTAATACAGCCCAGTTTAAGAGGTAACTGAGTGGACTGGAAATTTAAAAATAAAGCTGGCTGTTCCTGTCTTTAAAAAGCCCCAAAGCAAAATTTACTGAAAAACTCCCCTTTCTTTTCTGCATTCTTGCACACAAACCTGAACAGTAATAGTAGAGGGATTTTTAGGATGACAGGTTCTACTTGTTTGTGGGTTTTGGTGGGTTTTTTCCTTTTCTTTTCTCCAGAAATATCAACTGTAACAAAGCAGATCTTAAGACAAGACTCTTGTGCTACCTCTTGTCACAATGGAGTAGAGAACAAAACCTGTTTTAAGATTCATTTGAATCAGAAATTTTATTTGTGAGACTATTTCCAAAACCAGTCTGAGAATGCAACATCATATTCTAACACAGAAATTAGATGCATTTGAACTTGATCCTATCCTTGTAAATAAGTAGAAAGCACAAGCATGGAAGATGTGCTGTGCAAAAGGCATGACTGGGCACCTCGTCCTGCGTTCTGTCTGTGGAGGGAGGTGAACACATGAAACAAGGAGTGGGAAACTGGCATTGCAGTGAGTAGGAAGCTGTTCAAACTTCACAGGGGATGTGATGGCATCTAAAATGTCTTCATTTTCTTTGCAGTAGTCAAGGTGCCTGTTGGTCCAAAGCCAGGGATCCCCTTGCTGGACAGGCTTTGGCATCCTGCTGTGTTTAACGACCTGAGCCAGTGTCTTGCTCCTCCTTGAACGTTTGTCACTCTGCCATCATTAATGTTCTTTTGGGAGCTGAGAGCTGCATTTCGAACTCTTCAGTTTCATGTGGTTATGTAGCTTCCTCATACACTGTGTAACTAAACAAAAATTTAGTAGGCAGTTTAAGAATAATGATGTATGAAACTTCAGTTTAAATGAACTTTTAATTGTTGCTCAGATTGTTTTCTCTATTAGTAAAAATGCTCATTCATTCCATATCAAGTGTTCAAAAAATACAGCAGATTTGAATATAAACATGCAGTAGAAAAGAAAAGATGCCACTTGTATGTAAACAGGATAGGCCAAGGATCTCTGGGGCATGTTTTCCCTAGATTGGGAACCCATACTTGTAAAGGCAATATGAATAGTATGAGTGAATTCCACACCTTGGTTTCTAGAGAAAATAAAGGCCCGAAGTGTAAACAATTCCCTGTAATTACAAGTACAAGTCTGGTTTTATACCTGCTCCACTGTTGCCTGCTAATGCCTTCAGCCTTTGCAGACAGACTCCAAGGTAATTGTGTAGGAGCACCATGCCTTGGGTACCCGTTTATTAAACTCCACCTGCCCCACTGCAAAAAAATCACCCAAACTGACATAATTTAAGTTTTTGGATTTGACAAGATTATAACGCAATTTTTATGCAAAAGGGATGGCATAATTCATACTTACTTGCTAGTGTAGTGACATGTCTGTGGTCTCTTGGCAGCTGGGACTTGGGGCTATTTTAAGACTGACAGTGTTGATGCTGTATAATGTTACTCAGCAGGCAGATAGTTCAATATTTTAATAAAGGACACAAGGAAGAGATGATGGCAAACTAAATTTCTCATTTTAAGAGCCTTTTCATCTTTATTTAGGCATGCAATGACTCTTTTATGTGAACAAATCTCCTTTTTAATAAATTTTTTAAGTACTGCACCTTTTCCAAGTGTAATTAATTTGTGGCAAGAGTAATATTTCATTGCATTGTGTTTGTGTAAAGAATTAGGCTGTACAACACAGGGGAGTGTCCATAGCTCTGTGTTTATATCACTGTTGTCAATTTGACTTCTGTGGAGGAGTTTTTACATAACTTCTGTGACCGTTTAGCCCTGTGATTGATGATAATAAATGGTCAAAGTACTGAGATGGACAGCAAACCAGAACCTGTCCCAGTGCATCTGGTTATAAATTACTTCACGAGTTGCTCCTTTTCATTCTTCCTATTGCAGAGGTGGTGGCTGCCTCTGTGGAAGCTCAGTGCCGAATTCCCTTTGAATTAAAATCTTTAGGGGAGAACTGCAAGGACACCCTGGCAGAGAGACTTGTAAAGATAATGTGGATGTGGGCCATTAGCAGGAGGCATCTCTAGTTTTGACAATTGTTCCCTTTAATTTAATACTTATGCAACTTTTTAGTTCAAACAGCTCAAAATTAGAATGAAGCAACTTAAGACACGTGGGGTGGAAAAACATCATCCTGCAGATTTGAATGTGGGCTTTCTTCAGGTGCCTTCTAAAGAAAAGAGAAAATTATTTTAAAATACAAATTCACATCTAAAAATCTCTGTTAAAAGAACTCCTGTGCCCTCTGCTGAGGGTTGCCTTCCCAAAAAATCTGGCCTTGGCAGAACTCTCTGGGTCCTCTAAACTGATGTCTGGATTAACAGCTCAAGTAGGAGGTTGTAGCAGAACTACTCTGGATTTACACCTAGAGAGTGAATCACCAGAGAGGTCACTGGTATTGCAGCTTTAACATAGGCACCAGCTCTGTGAAAAGACATTTAACTTGAGGAGGATTGTGTAATGCCTTTGTGTAGTGTGTGAATGTGACTTTTTATGACAAAGAAATGCCAAGGCATCTGTGGAAACATTTTTGTTTGTCTGCAGGAGATGAGCAAACCAGTTGGAAGAAGCCTCAGTTAGACATGCTAGCAGGAAGCTCTTCCTTTAGAAGTGGTAGCTGTTGCTGGAAGACATTAAAATTGTTCATCCAAGTTCTAAACATAGCTTATTTATTCAAATTTTAGTCTAAAAACATGCAGTTATGAGACAGAAATGATGAATAGAGCTATTAGGTAACTTCAGTAAGCCCTGAAAATGGCATGCAGTACAGGATTGAAGGTGTAACAGCATAGTTAACAGTATTATACTAAATAAAACTTCTTGGGTTTAGTTCAGCACTAGCTGAAGGACTGATGTGTTTTTTTCCCCTGAGTTTCTCAGGCTCTGGAAGGGCTCAACATGTGAACAAAGATGTCTTTCATAATAGGGAAGCTGTAAAGCAGTGCGTTGTTTGAAGTACTGAGAATTTAATCTTGTTACTAATTTTGACAAGTATTTCTGCCATGTCTGTCACTGCATTCAACACCTCTATAGTAATCCAGTCATGGAGGGTTTTATTTATCATGTGGATTTACCCTTTGCCAGTAGTGGGGGGAAGAGAGATTGTGAGGGGGAGTATTTAACGTCTGCTTCATATTTTTTCCCTTACCCAGTACATTGTATATCTTTTCATTTTGTTCATACTTGCTTTTTTTATTTCTGTTTGTTATGTTGTGTAGTCTTGTACCAATGGCTACAAGCAGATCTTCATGGCAAGAGCTCAGACACTACAGACAAAACCTCAGGTAAAGAGGGGTTAAGGATAAAACAGTCATCAGGACCTCTCTATTTCTTTGTTTTCAGTCTTCAACTCCACTTGAATCAAATTAAAGATCAGAGATCAAAATCAAAACCAAAACTCTTGGACTTTTTCATTCTGTTACCTAATTTAAATCAATATTTGGTAAATTTTGTTCTATTTCTTGAAGCTCTCTTGGCAGATGTGGCTCTCCAGCAAAATCCCAGTAGTGGTGTCAGTATACTGGTGGAGAGGAGACTGTGCTAGATCTCTGTGCTTAATAGACTGAACAATATCTTGAATGAGACCATATTAGAAGATGCTTGTCCAGAAATCTAACAAGGCTTAGTTATGTGGATTTGTGAACAAAGGGGCCTGGAAGGTTCAGCTCCACCAGTTTCTGCTGTGGAGACACAAAGTTTCCTGACACCACAAGGAAGCACGTTTTGCAGTCTAGATTTAAATAGCAGTACTGGTGAGGTTCACGCAGACGCATATCCCCCCAAAAATTACAAATAATTTAGATGTATTGACAGGGTACACTTCCCCCTACGGCTTCCTGCTAAATATGATCCATCAATTCCTTTACATATCGACATAAGAAAGTCAGGTTAGACACAGCCTGACTCAGCCCCCCCCCAATCCACTACCATCTTACAGACAATGCAGATTTTAAAACTTTGGAATGAAAACTGTTTTGTCTGCCTTGTCGCAGTCCTTCCTTTCATATCATCTCCATCCTCTGCTGTGAGATTATGAAAATATGTGGTCAGAAATAAGGCCTTTGAGTTAATGTCCTTGAACTCTGATCAGCCTCCCACTGCCACCTTGGCATCCTGGGGAGGCATGAGAGAAAAGCACCAGAGCACAGTTTCTGCACTACTTAAACTAGTTCCTGAGCCTGACAATTAACAGCTTGCTTGTGCCCCAGCCAAGTATGGTTATTCCTGTGCCCACATTGTTTTCTCACTCACACATTGTGTATTATTTGCTTCTCGTGCAGGGTCATCCTGTTATTTAATAAGCTTAACAAAATTCCATCTTCAGGGAGAGAACATAGCTGGGTGTGCTGAGCACTTTTAATTAGAGGTAGCTATCACAGAGGCGGTCACAATGAGCACTGTGCATAGCTGTGCTCCCAGTACGTTCCTCTAAAGGAATAAAAGATATTTTTGTTTCTGTAGTCACAAGCTTTCCTGTCCACGTTCCAGAGCTTGGAAGGAGCGACAGATAGCTCACATTCCCTGGACCAGAGGGTGTGGGTGGAGGATGCCTCTGCCTATTTGGTACACGGCTTTGTGTGCCTCTGTCATTGTGATAATTAATTGAAGCAGATCTGCTTAAAGCTGAAGATCGCTAAATTTTTACATAGGATCCTCTTAGGGAAGTCATCCTGATTAACAACTTCTCAACTGTAGCTGCATTTCCCTAGTAACTGTATCCATCCAAAACACGGATCAGGCTTATTTTCTGATTTTGAGCAATCTTTTTGTTTTGAAATGAAATTAGCAGTTTTTTCTTGATCTAGCATCCATGGCTTCACCATTTGCTTTTAATTTGAAACTAAATGTCCCTTTAAATGGCTGCTCCTTAAGGGGAAGGCACAAGTTGTTGAGGAGTACCATTAACAGGATGCAGTATCCAAATGAAATGGAAGTTGAATCTGACATGTTTTACACAATTTTTTAAAGTACTTTAATTTTTTTTTTAATATCCTGAAAGCAAAAGGATTCAATTCAAACCCAATTTTTTAATTTGCCTCTGAGAGGCAGCTGTCTCTGTAAGTTGTGCTGTTTGCACGGACAGCACGCATCAAATACCGCGTTCCTGCCCATATTCATAGTACTGTTATCTGGCCATTAGTATTTTAGCAGAGGGATTCAATTCACATTTGATACTTGGTTCACTTTTAATGTGCCTTGTTAATCCTGTTTGGAAAGTTAGCAAAGAAGCACTTAAAAGCATGTAGGAGATTAATGAAAATTCACTGTTCATCTAGAATGACAGCTAAGTAAGTTCTCTCTGCCATGTGTGACTCAGCAGTTCAGAACTACCAAGGCTGAGAGCTGATAGTATCAGGTACCCTTCTGTCCAGATCCCTTCCCTCATGTTTGCCAAGAAGATCCTGCTCCCTGCAGTTCTCTTCCAGCTGCTTGTCAGTGTGGAGCTGGCTGTCGTGGTCCATGCCTCTCAGCTGGTTTTGGTGAGAGTCTGGGTGTTTCCTGCTAGTTTGGGCAATTGATGACATTTCACCCTCATACAAAAAGGCTGCTCCTGTCATATCCTTGTACTGTTTCTGTCCTAAATTAATGTGTCTCCTCTAAAAGCTTGCCCTGCTTGTCTTTCCATGAGGCAGCTTTGTATGGGGGGTACAATGTCACGTCCTTTCGAACTAATGACAGGTTGATTTACTCCAGTGTGGTGTCTTGGCTCTTCTCTTTTCCCTCATGATCACTGATTGAGAGATTTGTATTTTCTCTGTGTGTGTTTTACCTTAAAGTTTATATTTTTCTTAAACCACTGGAGTAGTAAAATGCAAACACTGCAATGACTCTGGAAAGGTAAGTTGCTTGTACCATATACTTTTTTGGATAAAATGAATCCATGTTGTCAGCCTACGGGGACATTATAACTCCTGGTTTTCGGCAGCTGGATTTCTTAAAGCAATGCTTCTACTTGATAACCAAAACTTTTTTTTATTTTCTTGTGATGAGAAAGGAAACCTTTAAAGAAATTTAAACTTCAGCAATCACTTACTGTTGGTGGTGGAGAACTTGATGAAGTCATCCAGATATTCTCTTCTAACTTTTAGTAGCAGCAACCAAATAAATTTAGCATCGACTACCTGCCTTTCTGCCAAGTCACAGTTGTAACATAACCTCTGTCAGATCTGAGAATGATTGAAGATCTAATTGGGAAATAACCTCATGCATATTTGTTTGATTATGCAAGCACATTAATTACTGTTTGATTCTAAGAGCTAAAAATGTTGCTGAGTATGTCTAAGTGCAAACCTGGAGAGAGAATTTTTGCTGGCTTTACTTGCTGGGATCTTTATTTTGTAAAATTTTAGGAATTGGTGGATGACATTGTATCTTTAATGGCTCTGCAAGGAACTTCTGGACCAAAAGAAGAGGTTATTCTACTGCCATGTTCTGAAATAGAGAAATGATCTCTGTTTTTGTGTAACTGCCTGAGCTTGTAACTGAGCATGAGGAGGATCTTCATAGATCTTGTGGTTTGGACTGCCATAGCAGCTCATGGCAAGTCTGGTCCAACTTGGCAGAAGTGATGAACTAACCAACTAAACCCTGACATATCTTTTAATGTGATCCAGTTTAGCTGATAGCCTCAGTTTTCTTTATTACTGTGTTGCATACACTTTTGCTGGTTTGCCTTAGCAATTCCAGAAGCAGGCTGGCTTCCCCTGCCAGAGCTCTTGTAGAAACATAGAGTCATTACTTTGGGAAATACCTTTAGGATAGCTGAGTCCAGCCGTTACCTAGCACTGCCAAATCCACCACTGAACCATGTCCTAAGTGCCACATCTACATGTCTTTTAAATGTTTCCATGGTGATTCAACCACTTCCCTGGGCAGCCTGATCCAATGCTTGATAACCCTTTCTGAGAAGAAATTTTTCCTAATGTTCAGTGTAAACCTCCCCTGGTGCAATGTGAGGCCATTTCCTCTGGTCCTGTCACTCGTTACCTGGGAGAAGAGACCAGCCCCCACCTTGTTACAACCTCCTTTCAGGGAGTTGAAGACAGCAAGTCTGTCTTCAGTCCCCTTCCTTCCCCAGTCCCCTCAGCCAGTTCTCATCCTACCTTTTCCTTCCCCAGGAAACTCAACTCTAGCATTTAGTGCTGAAAGAAAAACAATCATACAATCATTAAGGTTGGAAAAGACCTTTAAAGTCATCAAATCCAACCATTAACCTGGCACTGCCTTTTTACTGCTAAACCGTATCCCCAAGTGCCACATCCACATGTTTTTTGAACACTTCCAGGATGGTAATTCCACCACCATGATGCTGCAATGTGTCTACTGTTTTGCATGCTGTAGACAATCCAGCGAGGGGAGCTCCATTAACAATATCACTGCGAGATAATTTGTATGCTGATAACTGGATGCATTTCTGCTTGATGTCTAATTTCAATCTTCCTCTTTGCACTTGCTGGATTCTCTGTGTGGCAGAAGGCTGTCCTTGAAATTTGATGTAGAAAAAAATAAATGTTTAATTTTCACACAGGACTTGTATATAAAAAAGATCATCTGTAATGAATCCTTGAATAATTTATAATAGCCAAGAGGTGCTCATATTATTTATTGACGCTAAAGACAGCTTCTAACAAACTTGAGGGAAAGTGCTCTTTCAGTGACTAAGTAAAGCCATCTCTAGATATTCAAGCTATAGGAGAAGGTCAAGAATCCAGTAGATTGCAAGGTCTTCTTCTGTAAAATTTCAGCACTGATTTTTCTCTTGACAATAGATTTCCATTCTGTAAATACTAAACTGGAAGCTGTGTTGCAACTGCAGTAAGATTTTGTGGAAAGGAGGGTAAGATCAGACTGAATGGGAATCTTTTCTGTTTCTCTTTTAAGAGTAGTACCCCTGTTGAGAGTTAAAATGTCCATCAGATTTCACAAAAAAAAAAAAAAGGAAAAAAAGAAAAGAAAACCCAAGCCAGCTCTCTCTGAAATCTCACTGCTGTGTCGAGTCATTATTTCTTCATTTGTTGCAGGAGAGAATTTTGACCAGAGTCCCCTAAGAAGAACCTTCAAGTCCAAAGTTTTGGCGCATTATCCTCAGAACATTGAGTGGAACCCCTTTGACCAGGATGCTGTCAACATGGTAGGTAGAGAAAAACTCTCTTCTCAGATTGTTACCTGACAGTGTCAGCTCTCGAGAGGCTCCTGGGTTGTTTACAGGCAGCCCTTTTGATGCTCTTTTGATTTTTCGACTGTGGTGGTTCTGCTGGGACTAAGAGCACTCGCTGGGAATGCTGCTTGAAAAGCTGCAGAGGAAGAGGTATTGTGAAAACACAGAATACTTTCAGGCACAACGAAACTAAAGTGCTGCATTTCCCTTGTTAGTTCTAAGTCTTCTGCGTGATGAAACAAGTCTAACCACCATCCCAGGGACTGGGTGGGAAGGGGTGTGGTCACCTAGGATACCTATCCACAGGTAGGAAGGAGGCAAACCAAGGAATTTTTAAGATACTGATACCCATGTGAAGTTTTTGAATACAAAGCACCTTGATTCTGCAGACAGCAAGGAAAATGGAATCTGTACGCAGAAGCTGGAACTTACCTAAACCACAGCTTTTGCTGGGTCATCACTTATAATGGCACCTCTGCACCAGTACATCTCCTGTACATCTCTTTCCTCTCAGCTATATTTGATGTGAGCATCTGTGTGGGTGAGTCCCATGGACTGGGAAGGGAGGAGAAAACAGTTCTTGGAGTGGGGGCAGTGGCAGCTGAAAGACTGATGATCCCCTGGGAATTTTTCTGAAGAGCTGGTAATTAAAGGACGATTCCAAAATCACCAAAGCACTTGTTAATCTGACAAAGACAACAGATTACTGGTATTTGAGCTTCCCAGTACAGAAAATGTCGGGTTTTTTGTTAATTTAAAAGTAACCAATTGTTGTAGCAATAACATTAAACAATATTACTGCTTCTAGCTGTTTTCAGAAATGTGTGTTGGGTCTAACTCAATATTGGAAAATTGGGGAGCCCCTTCCCCCAGTCTAGTTTAGATGTGCTCTGCATTTGAGGAAGGTAGGAAAGCACAGACCTCATTGCATGGTGCAGGTGTGAAGTCAGGAGAATCTCCTGGCCCTCACCCAGCAGATAGAGGTGGGTAATACATAAAACCCACATTAAGTTGGCTTTTGCAAATGCAGAAATGCATGTGGAACTTCCCTGCAGTCATGAAGATGTAGAAATCTGGAGTTCATCTCAATTTCCACCGAGCTTTATTTTTAGCATTCTGCCAAATATGTAACACGAAAGCACAGGAGCTGGAAGTAGCAGTGACACAGAGAGCTGGAAGTAGTGACACAGAGAGCTGATGCTGTGGCACTGCACTTGCATAGAAAGGCAGAGATGGGCCCAGTCACTCCCTCTGCCTGCTGACAGCTGGGGATTTCTGTCTTCTTCTTCCAAATGTGCGCTGCTGGAGCTGGGGTGGTATTTGGGCAGGTCTCCACATCACTTTGCTTACACAGAAGGCACGAAGGACTCGGAGCCATGCTTCATCAGCAGTTAAGATGGTAATAGCTCAACTGCCAAGGCTATTTATGCCTTTTAGTTCTGCCTTTGAATTGGGGGTGTTCCAGGACGAAGTGATGAGGGGTGTGCAGCAGGAATAAAGCAGCTGGAATTGCTGCGTTATTTGTCTCTCACGTTACAGTTGTACAGAATGTCTAATATTCATGAAGTGTGATCATAGTATCAGACAAAAATGGAATGCTAAAACCAGCAAGAGACCTATTAAAATAATTGAACTGAGCTGCATTCAACTAAAATCAAATATCTGAAGAACACATCTTTCATTTGCAATGTGTCTTGGAGAAAAAAAAAACGTTTACTAACAGCAGCAGTATTTAATGATCTTTTAAATTATCTTTTGGAAAACTTCTTTATTGTTTTGATCTGAAACATCATTTGAAGTAATATCCACCTCCACAGAATCCGTTGAGGCAATTATTGGCCTTTCTGATCTTGCCTTCCTGCATTAGTTCTGCCTATGTGTTTGCTTTATGTGAGCTTCCAGAAGCAATTTTCCTCAGAGAAGAAAATGCATAAATCCTTGAAGGTTAACTTGTGAGAACTCTGGCTTTGCTGGATGCCTAAGGAATTTCAATTGCCTTCTGGAACCATCCTGTCGCTTTAAAAATAGCCCCCTGAAGTCCCAAGCAATCAAGCTGCCAAAGAGTCATGTTTTCTGTGTTTCAAAGTATGTGTCAAAGTACAGAGTTCTCTTTAATAGGGAATTGTGTCTTTCCTCCCACTGCTTTTTGTGATTATTCCTGCCTAACCTCACATACTATCTTCTGTGGCCATTCTGCAAGCAAGTGTTGTACCAAACTAAAGTTCTCAGTAGAGAGAAACAGGAATTTTTAGGCAATGAGCCTTCTATTTTAGCCCTCTGATTCATCAAGGTATGTAAATCTTTGCCTGTATTTCTGAAGCTCAAGGAACCATTATCTGTTTAACGTCTCATGTACTGAAATAAAAGAATTAAAGGTTCCCTGGTGGAATTCGAAGGAGCAGGCTTTAACACAAACAAAAGCATCTTTCTCCCCACCCCCTCACCCACAGCGCAGTTTGGGTATGGAGCTTGCTGCCACGGCATGTTGTGAACATGAGAAGTATGTAGAGGCTTAAAAAGTGAAACAAAGGATCTAATGGAGAAGAAGTGAACCAGCGCTAGTGGGCAGCGGTCCAGAGGGGACCTTTGGTTCCGAAATATCTGGAAATGATGATGGAGATGAAGGAGGGAGGGATTATGGTGTGTGTGTGTGTGTCCTGCCTCTGTGCTTGGGGAAGGGGTGTCTCCTACACATGACTTCAGAGACTGGTTATGGATTAGTTGATACCTTTTTATCTATCCTGGTGCAGCTTCCTTTTGTTTTTACAAACCATCTTGGTTATAAGCCTTATTGCAATTATGGTGTAATGCCACGGTTTTCTGCTGATGGATGTGTTTAAATAGAAATAGTGAAGTGCTCTGGAAACCAAAACCAGTAATCTTGGATAGTTTTCAGTGTTTATACAAAAATGCAGTGCAGGTGACTTGACTGCGTTCTCAGCCATAGTGGGCCAGATTCACACCAGCAGGCTAAGATTTCACCCCCCCAGCACATCCCAAGAGGCTCTCCAACACTCTCCTGTGGCATGTGTGACACAGATGAGATGGGAAGTGATTGATGTCCAAGGCCCTAAGATGAAAGTTTCCATGCATTAACCGCAAATTGAAAGCTTTCTGTACTGCTGGAAAATGAGTACAGGCTCTTCCTTTTGATCTTAGCTTCTTAAGTGACTCCTGGTCATTCCTCCTGCCTCGGTTCTTCCCATCTTCTTTTTTTTTTTTCCTCTGCTTTTTCCTGTGTCCTCTTACAGGTCTAACAACAGCAGTAGTCTCTGGGCCAAGGTTTGCAGCCAGGGACTTAAAAGGTCAATATTCTCCATGTGTCAACTTGTGGCTGAAACTTACTAGAGGGGAATCCCTTTGTGTGTGTTTACCCAGTATATAAAGGACAAGGGAATAATAATTAAGGCTTGGAGGAAATTTATTTAAACAGCCTTCTGAAACTGTCTCAGCTGATCTGAATTTCCCTAATGCCTGTCTGTGCCTGATTGTAATAGTATATCTGATTTGCTTGTCCAGGTATTTTTCTGTAAAGTGAAGAAAATATAAACTCTGATAGCATTGAGATTTAAGCCTATGATTTCAGCCTGGTTGGCTTTGATAAGGTTTATAGCTGCCATTGAAAGCCCACATTCTAGAAATAAATTTTTATTAAGCAAGCCTGCCAAAAAATGAGGTTAAGAGAGATCTTTATTGTGCAGAATAAATTTAAATAAAGTGTGAAACAAGGATTTTTTACTACATCTTTATTGGAGAAGCCTTAACCATGGCACTGCTGTTAATGCCTCAATAAAAACTATAAAGATTTTGAATAACAATGTGGCTGCTCTTCAGAAATGGTTCAAGCTGCAATTTCATGGTTTGTGTCAGCAAAGCCCATCAATTGAATTAAATTCTTCTGCCAACTCCAGGCTACTTATTTCCTTATGCATTACCTTTTTGAGCAATACATAAAAGCTGTCCTAGATAATTTAGGGGCCTGATAGCCTGTTGTGAAGTGACTCTGGAGCACTTGCCTAATTCCCACCTTTATCAGGCTGTTGAATGGTCTCTGCAAGGTGCACTGCTGAAGTTCAGGGTAGGATGTGCCTGAAAATATATAGCTATTTCTCCTGACCTCTTCCAGCATCAGAAGAATTTCAGTCTGGTCAAGGTGAGACATTAGGGGACGCACTGAGCTATGAGAAGGTTCACATCTCGTGGTAAAGTTGGCTTCTACTGTTGCCTTGTTTTGAAAAGGAACACTTTGAAGGTTCTCCTTCTCTTCTTTCCTTTTATTTCTTCAGATGGTACAAACAAAGCTTTAATTCTTCCTTTATAAACATACTTATTTAGCTAGAACATGAGGACTTTCCTGCTGATGCACATTCAAACAAGTTTTGCTGGATGTTTGTTATTTTGTATTAGACGGCTGATAGCATTCCCAAAGAATGTCTGGAAAAATGCCTTGATTTATCACAAGGGCCATGCTTCAGAGAAACACCCAGTGTAGTAGAATCACTGCAAGGCATTTTGCTGAGTGGTAAATCAAAAACGAGGCTTTCATAGATTTTGGGTGTTTCCCACCCTGCTCCGCCTTTTTTCCAGTCTAAGCTATTTGGTAGCACTTAGAGAAGAAAGTAAATGTAATAGCTGCCAGTCAGTTGGGGTTTGGTTTGTTTGTTGGGTTTTTTTCCCAGAAAATTAGGGAAGATCAAAGAATTCCAAGACGTCTATGTAATTTAAATTCAGTGGTATAAGATGCTTCCTTGGCTCTCTGATTTTAGAGTACTGTAGGCATGATATATGCAAATGAGAGCAAAACTGGATGTTTTTATGTGATGCTTAAGTAAATAACACAAGGGCTATTCAGTACTGAAAACAGTTTCAGCAAGTAACAAAAATGAGTCGTAATAACTTAATGGATGGGTTATTTTGGAGGGTGCTTTCCTTTCTTCAGTCATGTCTCCCTTTTAAGTAGCATCAGTTTTAGGTTGTTGGTTCTTGGATAATTTTTATGTTTAAAGGTAAATGGCTTGTTGTGATGCAGCAGATAAAAAGAATGTGCCTGTACAGCAAAAATAAAAAAAAAACAAACAAATTTTGTCTTAAGTAACTCTTACTTCTTCTCCCCTTTCTTAGCTGTGCATGCCCAAGGGGCTGTCTTTCAGGACACAGGCGGATAACAGGGACCCGCAGCTGCACTCGTTCATCATCACCAGGGAGGATGGCTCCCGCACGTACGGCTTTGTGCTCACGTTCTACGAGGAGGTCACGAGCAAGCAGATCTGCACAGCCATGCAGACGCTGTACCAGATGCACAACGCGGAGCAGTACAGCAGCGTCTGCGCCTCCTCCTCCTGCAGCATGGACTCCCTGGCCAGCAGCATCGACGAGGGCGACGCCACGTCCCTCGCCAAGCTCCAGCGCTACAACTCCTACGACATCAGCAGGGACACACTCTACGTCTCCAAGTGCATATGCCTCATCACCCCTCTGCCCTTCATGCAAGCCTGCAAGAAGTTCCTGATCCAGCTCTACAAAGCAGTGACCTCCCAGCAGCCCCCACCTCTGCCCCTGGAAAGCTACATTCACAACATCCTCTACGAGGTGCCCCTGCCGCCCCCGGGGAGGTCGCTCAAGTTTTACGGGGTTTACGAGCCCATCATTTGCCAGAGACCTGGGCCCAACGAGCTGCCGCTCTCTGACTACCCTCTGAGGGAGGTCTTCGAGCTGCTGGGCCTGGAGAACCTGGTCCAGGTTTTCACCTGTGTTCTTCTGGAGATGCAGATCCTTCTGTACTCACAAGGTGGGCACTCACCCAGCAATGCCTGTTTCCAATGGGCAGTTCCTGGGCAGCTGCAGTCACAGGAGCTCGTAGAATTTAATGTTAAATGGAGCTAAGGTTGATTTTTGAAATGTGAGAATGCACTGGAAAAATGAGAGAAATGAGTGTGTCCTAATGAAAGCACTAATTGTTTCCTCCAGGCAGTCTAGGTGCTCCTTGTTTAATTATGCGTTTGTCACTTGCGGCAGCTAGCAATAGAATACATTTGATTATTATCCTCACACTGCCCTTGATCATGCAAGACAGCATGAAGTTAATCCTATCTTCTTCAAAAATACCAGCAGAAAGCAATACATCGTGCAGAAGCCACTCTTGCTACTACTTTGTTTTTCAAATTTCAGCAGCATATTGAAGTCTGGTGAAATTTCCTGCCTCCCCTATGATGGATAGGTTCTTGTTAAAACACTGAGAGTCTTTTAGCACTCGGAGGCTAAAGATTTAATGGTGGCTTGAAACTGAGTGGAGTTACAGGTCATTCTTTTTCAGTTCTGCTTGAGATACCTGTGAACTTTGCTGACAAGGATGCTGGTACTTCTTTTTGAGACACTAAGATTGCAATTGGCCGAACATGGGCAGAAGTTGCTTGCACAGAGCCTTTCCGTGTTGAAGTATGCTAGCAAGCTTTGGAAAATCTGGTTTTGAAAACCTTTTCTCTTATGCTCGTGCCTTCTGTAATAGTGCAATGCTCTGCTGCAGGTTTGGGGAATCCTGACTTAGCACTGGGCATGCTCTGGGATTTTACACCCCTATTACTGTTTCCTGTACAATGTTGATTCCTGTGAGTCTGGCCCTGGTGATACTTGGATGCCCAACATGGCAAGTTCAAGTTTTCCTGCTGACTTTCAAGGGGATGCTCAGATTTTTTAGGTGTTCCTCTAAGTCTCACTGGAAGCATGTCCACATTATTTGGGTTCCCAAATGGCATCTGTGATTCTGAACCTAAAGGTGCATCAGGGGAAAATTTTTGAGAGTGGGGGGAGTGGTTTCATCAGAGTAGAATGAAAAACCTGGAGCCAGGAGGTACACATACCTTTTAGTGAAAAGAGGAAAAGATGCTGAATACCTAGGCTTTTCAAGAGAACAAGCAGCAGACAGCTTGAAATGGAGCAGGGAGGGAAGATGGGAAATCGTCTAAAATGAGTATGGATAATGAACCTTCAGGCTCCAGAAGGGATCACTTGGGTTTGTCATATAAAATAAAAGGTCAGGAAGTGTGTAATGGTAATGCTAATAACGAAATGATTGAGAATGGGCAAAAATGTTCCGGGAGGTGGAAAGAGGGTAGTTCTTCTGCAAGTGACTGAATTCAAAGGATTGATAGTTCTTTGCAGAGCTCTTCTCCACATGGACTCCAGGGGTTTGCTTTCAAGAACTGAAAATGAAAGGTTTTATCTTCTCTCAGTTTGAAGTGCGAGCAGAAATCCTGCTGTTAGTTTTGATTAGGCTGCTTTTCCCCTCCCTCCTGCTTGTGTGTGTGTGTGTGCACTTAGCCCCTTTCTTCCTCAGTTTGAATCGTGCTGCCTTTGCCACTTTACACTGGCGTTTGATACTAAGCAGCACCTCTGAAATGCCTCTCACCCATCCCTGCTCATCAATCCCACCCTGGTCCCTGCTTATGGACTCACTGAGAACTGAGAATTTTTTTTTTTTTCTTTCCCACTGAAAGGTAGTAGCATTAGGAGATATGTGCTTGCCAGGTTACATTTTAGCAATATTTTGTGCACGTGGAGAGCAACCTGTATATGCATTAATTTTGTAATTGTCATTGAGACACATAGAGAATATCTACTAAATAATTTTGACTCAGCCTTCATGTCCACCAGAAGTTAGATAAATAACTGTTGTTCTTCCAATTACTGGTTATAATTTAAGGTTTTACTTGTTTTGTTTGGTTTCATTGTGTGGGGTTTTTTTTAAAGAAAAATGAGATAGTGAAAAATAATCCTTTCCACCCTTCAAATGTCAGAATTTTTTCTTCCCCCTCTCTTCTCTTCTCTTCTGTTTGTGAATCTAGGGTTGTCCTTGACATGACTTTTACTTGCCTGTCTAATATAGACCCAGTTTGATGGTGCAGGGGGGAAAGTATATAGCTGTATTAGGGAAATCCTGTGATTATGTAAATAGCAGCATAATGCTGGTTCCCAGAGGTGAGGAATGTGGAGTGGAGGGCAAGTGCAAAGCCTCAGTTTTGGCATACCCTGATAGCTGAGTGCTTGGCTAATTGTGCACTGAGGCTTCTTTTAAATGTCAGTCTTGCAATTCCTGAAAAAGAAAACTGCAGCTATTTTTCTATTTGAGATATAACCAGCCTAGATGGTCCTGAAATCTGCTCTCTTCAGCTTTGAGATCCATCGGGGAGAAGCACTTTTTTAACTCCCAAGTTCTTTCAAGGCAAAAGATGAAAGGGTTTTGGCTGACATATCTCTTGTTCCAAAATAACAAATGGGAGAGGAATTTAGCAAGTTTGTCCTTCTTTGCCTTCCTGCTTTAAAGAGGAGAGGGACTCATTGGACTGTGTTTCCAGAGACCTGGCCTTGCTGCAACCTACCCAAACTCAACAAGAGATTAGTAGAAGATCCACCAGTTGCAGTTTTAAGCAAGCAGCATTATTTACACAAAATCACAATTCACCAACATAATCCTGTAATACTCAAGGAATCAGAGCTGGACCAAAACCTGCTTCAGTTCACTGAACTATTTCAGTGAGAGAGCTGCTGTTAACATGTATGGGAAATGTAAGCTGACTTTTCTGTGGTTCTCCTAGACTTGTTGGAAGGAAGCTTTTCGTTCAAGCTTGCTAAAAATTTAGTTCTTCTTCTGTAGAATAAAGGCTTCTTTTGCAAAGTTGAGTGAAAATATAAATTGTTGCACAACCCTGACCATACAATGAGCCTAGCTGGTGATAACAGCAGTGAAAGGCTGGCAGGAAGGTTGCACAGAGACTATACTGACTTTTCTGGAGTGGTTTTTCTCAGGGGAACTAGGAGTTGAGGATGAAAAAGTTTATTTTTAACCCTGTAGCTGAGGCATAATGTTTCCAGCAGCCTGAACAAAGGCATCTAAGTCAATGAAGAGGTGAGGGTGTTGGGTGACTTTACACAGCTTGCCCTGGACGTGTTCCCAGCCTGATACGAGAGTGTCTGGCACAGCTCTGCCGCGGGGACAGGACCAACGAGTGGCTGTTTGTACCACGACGTGCTACAGTCATCTTTGGGTATCCAGTTGCAGGGTTGATGATGTCTTAGGGATGACTGGTGTCCTGTCACTTGGGAAAGTGCAGGGATTGTAGTGGGCTGTAACTTCACTTTACAGCTGTGGTGGTCAAGCAGAGGGCTGAAGAGACTGACAGCAAAGAATGATGAGCTCATTTTTTCAGCTGCTTTGTTCCTATACATTTTGGACTGTATAGCTGGGTAACTGGCAGAGACCTGTGCTTGCACCTCACTGACAAGACTGAAAAGATCAGCCCTTACTGTTCCTGGAGACAGTGTGGACTTCCAGGGAGTTAATCACAACCACTGCTGGTGGGAAATGCCAACGTTGGTCTGCAAAGGTGGTATGGAAAGCTATACCTGAAATCACTTTAACTGTGCCTGAATTCCTGCAGCTTCAGCTTACATCTTCCTGTATATAGAGCATATTTTTGAGATTAAATAGGGCAAATTTTCGACATTTGGGCTTTGAAAACCAAGGGGAGGGATTAGGTATGTTTTCACTGCAGTTCTTCAGAGTGCAGTCTTTGCAGTGCTCTTGTAAGTGCCCTTTATTTAGAGCACAGCTTTCCCGTGCAACTGTGCAGGTGTAAGGTCTTGTTTATGTCCCCTCTGCAATAGCTACTACAGTTTCCAAAGGATAAGTAACAAAACACCACTGGTGTGAGATTCCTGCTGGAGAGAGATGAATGAAACTGTGAGCTCTGTGGAAGCCTCAGCAATCCATTTTGTATGTCTGCCTTTCTAGGGATTTAAGCATGAGAGGGAACGTGTGGATGAGGCAGAGATAAACTTCTTAGAGCTTAGGCTGTTTCTACTCATTATAATTTTGAGCATTTTCCAAGTTGTTTTTCCAACGGCTTGAGTAATTGCTCTTCCAAGATTGAAATATTCTTTGCTTTTTTTTTTTTTTTATCTTAGAAATTATAATACAAATAACTGTGCATATGTAAAGTCATTGCCTAGAAAACATTGTCTGAAAGATCTTTCTTATGAAGTCTGTTTTGGGGGAGATTTTTAAAAACTAATACATGCATAATGTGTTTGCCTTTTAAAGGATTTTTACACCAAATACTTACATAGAAAACCTTTGCTCTTCTGGTCCTTATTTAAACAGTTGCCCTCCACACTAATATTCATCAAAATCCGTGGGAAGCTATTGCAGAGAACAATTTATATGGGGACAAAATCTGTCTATGCTGTGGAAGAGACCTGGGTTTAGGGCCTCAGTTAGAGCCACACTCAGAGGAGGCTGCAGTACGTGTTTCCCTGGAAAAAAAAGACAAGTAATTGGGCAGAATGATCAGAGAATGACATATAGTCTTCCTTTTTAACTTAGGTGAAAAGATAAAATTGTTTTTTAATTAGAAGTTGCTCAGTTTTGTTAGCCAAAGTCAGTATGACCTGAAAAGTGAAGGTTTTAAAGCACCAGGAAAAAAGTAGAAGGAGGTTGTTCATGTCTGTGCCACAGCCCCACTTATTTTTGTGTTCACAGTGAGCTGTAAAGGGAGATTGGGCCACTGCTTCTAACACTATGCACACACACACCACAACCTCTCCACTTTTTTTTTTAATTGGATCTCATTTTTTTCCATGATGAAGTATTTTTACCTTTTAATGAATGAGGGGAAGAAAGTTAAAGTAGGCCCTTATATTGCAGTTATGGCAGATGCCAGATAAATAACATGGCAGTCTAAAGTGGTCTTAACCATGCTGGTAATGGGAGCTAATTCTTGAGGTGGCTCTTAATCATAAATTAATTTCTGCTGAACCACTGATGGCAGGCTGTGACATAGTTAAATTATATAAATGGAAATGTATTGAAGCAGAAGCTTTTTACATTAAGCGTTGGTCCACAAGGAAAAAGTGTAAAAATTGGCTTTGGTGAATATTAGCCTTGGGATGCTTCACTTGGGGCAGAGCTGACCCCCAGTTTGAGAGGCTAATTCTTACTTCAGGCAATTAGATGCAGGCTTGTCTTGACCCTTCTGTTTAAGAAAATATGTACTTTCATATTTGCATAAGTTGCTACTCTGCTTTTATTGTGTAACTCATGTGCTACGTCGCTCACTGGTAAATCCACCCGTCCATCGGGGATGAAGGGCATTGAGATGCCAGGGGTCATTTCCTTGGGACAGTCTGCTGGCTACAACCCCATGTCACTGCACCTGTCCAGGTTCCCTGAATGCAGCACTGCTACAAGGTGATTTCTGTAGTGAATAAACATTTCCTGCACCTTTTTTGTGTGTTCTATTCGAGCATCTCTTGAAAGTCACCTGGACTGGCTTGTCAGTCATCACAGCTGCCAGCACACAAAGCAGATGAAAGGTGGAAGCTTCCAGGGCACTTTGATGTCTGCAGCACTTGTGTGTGCTGCTTCTGTGGAGCTATTGAGATCTGATTTGAAAAGCTTTGCTTTCATAAACAATTTCTGTCTCCGATGTGAATTTCAGATTTCCTTTTTCATCTGCAGTGTGCTATATATAAACATTACAGATCTGAAGGTACCCAGACCCAAGACAGGTCTGGTTATGCGCTGTTCCTGACTCAGAGCTCAAAGCAAAATATTTTTGTTTGCCAGTTTTTCCAATATACCTGTCTTATCTAATTCATACCTTGTTACAAAAAAAGAAAAAAAAGAAAAAAAGCAGTTGAATAACAATTGCTTATAATACTTTGAAGAGGTAGCAAGTGGAAAAACTGTTGGTCACAATAATGTTTTAAAGCCTTTTCAGGTGTTTCCCTCTAAAGAATTAGCTTTTATTCATTCAGGTTCATTGATGGTTTTTTTTTTTTCTCTGTTGTTGGTTTGGTTTATTTTGTTTAAAGACAATTGTTTTGTGCCTATTGATAAGGTACTCTTTGAGAGCATCACCTGATTATTATTTTCCAGGACACATTTTTAAATATGTGGCTTTGCAAAGCTGCAGTTATCCTTTATGTGTGTTCTAAAAGCAGTAGAGGAAAGGAAGTGGTGTCCAGGTAACTCATCTTTTCAAATGCTTCCAAGTGCTTTCAAATTGTATGTAAAATGAGACTTCAAAAGGAAAATGAAGAAGCACAGTCTATTTTTAAAGCCTTGGACTGGATTTAGAGGATCCAGGCTGTGACTCCAGCTCTGTGGTAGGCTTTCTGCCCTACCTTTGATAGGTTACTGGAACAGAGAGTTGGAAAATGGCCAAGTTGTACTTTTATCAGGAAGGCTGGAGGTGTTGAAACTGGAATAACAGTACACTGTTCCCAGCAGGAACGCCGTTTCTGGGTTGAATGAGCGTGTGTGCTCTTACACATGCCTTAGACATGAAATCCCTGTGATTGGGCACTTGCTGAGAAGGTCCCAGGTGAAATTCTCATCTGTTTGATTATGACCAAAGATTTGAATCTGTTTTGGGCGTTGAACCTGAATGAGGTCTGAGCTCTTTGGGGCAGAGATAACACTGATGTCTTTTTCCCTTCTCAAAGGATCTTGGTTTTGCTTTGCTGCAGCATGGCAAGGATTTTGAGATAACACACTCCTTTGTGGCAGCAAAACTAATTTTATGTTGAGCTTTGTGAATTGCTTAACATCTCAGAGCTTCTATACCCAGTCTGTAAAATGAAAAGAAGATTATTTTGTTTTGTTTTCTCAGTCACTGCCTGTGTTTGAACTTTAAGCTCTTTGGGATAGGTATTTCTGATTGGTTATTGTCCTGTTAGTGTGTTACAGAGAATTAACATCAATACAAATAATTGTCAAGTTTTGTCCTCTTTCGGAAAAACATTTTTGGGGAATTGATGTTCAAATGCTGAACTTTTTCCATCTCCAGCAGAAAATAGTGATTCCTAATTCTACAGGAATATCTCAGGGTTTGCATTTTAAGCACTATACCTTGTGAGCCATGTGAATGTCACCAGGCCCTGGTAAAGCACGGCTGAACACAGTGCCCGAGCAGCAGGACTGCAAACCTGCAGTGGAGCAGGTCCCTGCAGCCCTTGCGTGTCCTGCACAGGGAATTGAGATACTTGGCCGAGGGCCCCCGGCAGATGGTGACAGAAAAGGGAGGTGGACCCAGAGTCTTTGAGCTTGGCTCTCCTTCACTTAGTGAAAAGGTTGAGTGTGAGACACAGCACTGCACCAAATCCAGCTAAGCTGTTAGGAGGCAGTGGTTGCAGTAGAAGCCCCAGGGACCACTTTGCCCTGGAGTTATCCTCCTTGAGCAGTTTGTCTTGGAAAACCTTCTGTGAGTGAATTAGAGATTGAGCTTTGAACATGAAGAGTCATAGAATAGTTTTGGTCGGAAAAGACCTTTAAGATCATCAAGTCCAGCTGTAAACCTAACACTGCCAAACCCACGATTAAATCATGTTTCTAATTGCCACATTTACATGTCTTTTAGATGCCTCCCGGGATGGTGACTCAACCCCTTCCCTGGACAGCCTGTTGCAATGCTCAGCAACCCTTTCAGAGAAGAAACTTTTCGTAATACCCAATCTAAACCTCCCCAGGCACAACTTGAGGCCATTTCCTCAGTCCCTTGTTTCCATGTTGTCCTCAGTAACCATGTAAGCTTCCCTCAAATTATGATAGGTGCCAGAGTGTCTCCATCAAAAATTATTTCACGCTTTACATGATAGGTGTCTAACCTTGTACAGGCTTGAAAGTACATAAAAAGTAACTAGAGTTTCTGACTTCTTCAAACAGATAACAGAAAAAAACATTTACAGATTTCTGAACATTGTTTTTCTGGAGGAAACTGGAACTTTCTTCAATCAAGACTGCTGGGTACATAAAAGGTCTTTATGTGCTAATCACTGACAAGCATTGCTAGATGGTAACAGCCTAATAAGTTAGTCATCACTAGTTGTTTTTTTTCCTAAAAACAGCTATTCTCATACGAAATTGGCTACAGTATTTGTGCTAGTGACCATGTTAAATATTTCCAGTAGCACCAGAGAAACGTCAGCATGCATTTTCAGAGCTGAATGTCCTAATCCAAAAAAACCCTTGCAACTTTGCTCCCAAGGCCTGTTTCTTCATGTGGCTATATAGATCAGAACTGACTTTGAAGGTGTCTCGCATACTAAGACATGCTTTCTCCATTTGATTTTTTTTTAAAATCTTTAAAGCTTTCAGAGTTACGAAGTGTTACGAGCTCCTAAGTTTTGCCAGTAGTTATTATAACTTGAGTTTGTGTAAGTGCTCCTCAGCAAGACAGCGAATGCACATGTATAATTATAGACCATTGCATGGGCAGGGACTCCTAAGTGACTGATCTGTAGCTGGGAGCGATTTGGAGGTGTAACCTTGAGACTGACTCGTATGCATGAAAATAATTTTGAAGACTGACTGAAGAGCTATTAGTAAGACAAGATGAAAAATGTTTTTGCCCTGCCAACTGACCTTCTGCAGATCGTGCCTGGTTTTCCACAGAGAGGTGCTAGGCAAGGAGAATGGGTTATGCAATTTGTTGCTGTAATTTGCATATTTATTCAAGAGCATCTTCCAGTGACCTCCTAATAGCTGAGCAGTGTCAGATGACAGGGCTTTTGCTGTTGTTGGTGTCTGCCAAGGTCTCGGGCTGGGATGTTCAGGAAACGGGAAGGGTCAGGCTGTGCTCCTCTCCAGGCAAAAGCAGTCAATGGGGCTGTAGGAAAAAGCCTTCTCATCTGACTCAGAAGCAGGGTGTTCATAAATGTCTTTAATTTCCTGGAGCAGGGCTGAGAGGATTAGGAGAGATGGGCAACAACCCAAGTGTTACCCATGATCTGGGTCTGGCCTCGGAGAGAGGGAAAATCTTTCGGTTGCTCAAGCCAGAGCTCGTGAGACTCGCCTGGCACTGATGAGACGTGGGTTTGGATACAGCCATAGGGTCTTTACCTGTTTCCAGATGGATTGTCTGCAGTTTGAGATTTGCTGTAAGGATGACCACCTCTTTAATACCAATATGTGATTTATTTAGTTATTTATTTATTTTAAAATTTGGCTCTTAATTTATCCCCGCATTTATATTCATAAATAGCTCGTAGTATTACATCATGCCAGCTGGATATTTGATAAATAATTTGCTCTTACCCAAATTCTGAACCATCCAGCTCAGCTGGATGAAAATAAATTTTAATTTAAAAAATAATGCACAATGTGCTTACTAGGATCAAAACATTGTACAGCAATGAACTAGTGGATTAAATGCAAATTTGGGAAAGTAACATAATATAAATATACTAGCTACACAGAATATATTTGAGAACTAAATTTATATTAGGCTTCTGTTTGGATTTAACTCAAAAGCACTGCTTTTATATACTTAGGGACTGTAAACTTCTGCTGGTAGGTGGCCAAGACAAGTCTTCTGGAAAGTACACTCAGCCTTGGAAATAGTAGCAAGTGGAGCAGAAGCAGGCAGGCAGGAGCAAGCAAGAAACCACAATGTTTCCTTGAAGTTCACTTCTTTCTCCTCTTTTCCCGTGTAAAAATACATGGTTTTTTATGAAATTAGAGTATTACTATCCTGTACTACAGACAGAACTTTTGGTGTCCTTTTAATAAATTAATTTAATGACAGAATAAATCTAGATAAGGCATGAATATCTATGCTCAAAGGTTTCTTTGTGGGAGGAAGGAGTTTCAACAAATTAAATAATGTTTAAGGTTTTTAAGTACTATCTTGTTTTCCAAACAACATCTTATCCTATAAACATGGTTTCTGTCTTGTTTTGTCACTGATGTCCTTGCCAAACAGATCTCAAAAGCAGAACACAGGGAGGTAACTCAGTATCTGTCTCTCTCTCTCTCCCCCATGTCTAGATTATCAGCGTCTGATGACAGTGGCAGAGGGAATCACAACGCTGCTGTTCCCGTTTCAGTGGCAGCATGTGTACGTCCCCATCCTTCCTGCCTCTCTCCTGCATTTTCTGGATGCTCCTGTTCCCTACCTGATGGGGCTGCAGTCTAAGGAGGGAACCGACCGCTCCAAGCTGGAGCTGCCTCAGGAGGTCAGTGTCTGCCTTTGGGGTTACTGTCCTGTAATGCCTCACTAATATTTGTGTGAATTACTGCTGGAAAGCAATACCTGGTGTTAGGAGGCTTGTCTGGCACTGCAGAGACTGATTGCCAGCAGGACTGAGATAGTAGGGAAGTCTCCACAGCCCTTCTTGGTCCATTTCTGCATTTAATGAGTTCCACTTACTGTTTTGATTTCTAAATGCTTCTCCGTCTGCTGTTCGTTGTGACAAAGCTGAAAGTTTCTCGGCTTCCCCTACATCACCCACCTCACCAGGTTTTGTTACTCTGTCAGTGTCACAGAGCGCTGACAGAGGGGCTAAAGAGGGCTAAAGAGTATTTCATTCGGGGAGGACCTTGATGGATCTGGATCTCTGGTGCAGTTGCTAGATGGTGGAAACCTGTCCCTGTCCCCCTGCTGCTGAAGAGTGTGCCTTATCCTGCCAGCCCCATCCCATCCTTGGCTGAGCCCATGTGTGCCTGCTCTATTATTAGACCACTGTCCTGGCCTCAAACAAGCCAGGTTTGCATTAATACTGTGCCTGTGAACCACTTAGAGAGAAAAAAAAAAGGGAAGGAGAGGTCATCCTCTTAATCTAAGGGTTAAATCGTTGGTGGTGACGGAGAGTGAAGTAGAGATTTTTCTCCTCAAAATTTGATGAAGTTGATTAAAACTGCTTCACATTTTAACCTGGCCATACAGCAAAGTCTTTGGGATATGGCTCACCTGTCTGCATTCCAGATGGTGACTAGAACCAGAGCATGCCATGTGCTTTTTAACGTAGGTTTCTTCTTAAAATCAGTGGGAACCCCAAGAGTATCTGTTCATACAGCAGTCACACCTCCTGACAGTGGCTGTGCTGAGGGGGCCTCTCCTGGGGGCAGAGTTCCTAAGCCTTCCAAGTACCTGCTCTGACTGAGAATGCAGGTGGGAGCGGCAGCAGAGGGGAATACGCAGGAGTGGGAGGCTTTGTGTGGAAGTGGAGGGATACACACAGGGCAGGGGTAACGCAATTTTTAATAAAGGTCTATTTTAAGTGTTTTATGAAGGTGACTTGAGTCAGCCTCGGTGGCATTTGAACTGCAAATCAAGTTTTACCTCGTGGGTACAGTGACCAGAGCACATGAAATCTGCACTGGTGTGGAAGCAAAGCTGCTATCTAGCTATGCTCCTCAGTAAAACCATGCTAATATTACATAATTACTGTGATTTTTTAAATTATTAGTCACATGCTTTTGGTTAGCAGATTAAGCTGTCATTTTCCTTATATTAAAATTTTAATGCGGCAGTATTTAATATTGCAGTATTGCTGGAATAACAAATATCACCAGGGAGAGAAGAGTAATAGTGGGGTGGAATCTGCCCCCTCCATGATGTTTAACAAATGAGTGAAAAATATCAGCATTTATGAATATCACAAGTCCAGGAACTGTGGGAGAGGGAAAGAAAGCAAGCATATTGAACAGGGAAGATCTTGAATCTCAAATTACTCTAGACAAGAAAAAATAAAAACCCGCTCTGCATGTGAGCAGTGATGAAGCGCTGTTCGCTTTAGCATTCCTTTATTGTTCAGGCCAGGGGCTAGCTTTTCAAGCTCTTGCTCTAAATATAAACCATTTGTTTGTTAGAGATAAAAATTCTAACAACTGGCCATCATGCTGTCTTAAGGTTACTAATCTCCCTGCATTAACTTTAATCATCAGATGTTTTTGAAGAGAGAAGTGAGACCAATTCCCCAAGGGTTTTCTGAATCCAAATCTCATTTTTCAAATTTTGTAAATGATATGCAGAGCTGAAATTAAACAGCCTTTGAAATGAAATATTGATAGCTAAGAAGGCAGTCCCTGAGCTAAAGAATGGTACTGAAACATACCAGAACTCTGTAATAGCTGCATAGTTAAATAAAGCAAGTTGTTTTGTATGAAGAAATGCTTTTCTTTGTACAGACAAATTTAATATGAAAAAGCTGAAGGGACACTTCTGCTTTACTGAATAAATCCTAATACCCTTTAAAGTATCTATGTGAAAGGTGATTAATGTTAGTAAACATGTCCCTGAAATATCCAATGTATTACAAACATGTTTGGTGTGGAATGTATTGTCCTGCTGAAAATTGACCTTTTCAAAAAAGAAGAAAAATAAATTATTTATCTTTACATTTTCACATTCTGAAGATTAGTCTAGGGCATTTGGTAAGAATTAAAGAGCACAAAAAGTGCCTGGGAGAAGGCAGAGGAGCTGTGCTAATGGCCAAGTCAGGCTGACAAAAGACCTGCTGCCGCTCCCTGCGAGTTTTCTGCATCTCCTGTTCTGCAGTTTTGTACCAGGATAAAACCCGTCAGAGCTCAGCACCTTGGGAATCTGACCTGGTTTAAGATTTTACTCAGCACAGTGCACTCAGACAGTGAATTTCAGATGTAAGCCGCCGTTCAGAAGATCAATTACTGTTTTTCATTCTGCTGTTATTCCTGAGGGTGCATTTGCAATGTAATTAATTTTTATATGGGGTTCTTCCATCCCTCCATCAACACTTCCCTAGTAAAAGTATCTGCTCTGCTAGATTAATGTCTTCACTTAGCTTTAATCTTACGGGCTGAGATCCATCTCCATTCATAGCAAAGCTAAGAGCACTCTCCTTAAGTCTCAGGCAGAAGAATTGCCAATATTAAAAGCCTCCATGGAAACAGGGGGTCAGAGGAGTGGGAAAGTAGGGCTTGGCCTCTAATGGGCAAGCTGTACTCAGACATAATCCCAAAGGATTTCCATGGGACCCTCTTCTGTAGTTTTGCTTGAAGCAGCATCATCTTTTTCATTGGACATTGCATTTCTTGGTAGCACAGCTGCAGAGGCTTCTTGCAGTTGGATCCTGGTAAAATGAATGTGAGATGCAGTAACTCACACAAGGGGTATTTACATGGGCTGAGAAGTGGTGCTGCACTTCCTGCTCCGTGGTGTGCTCTGGGAGGGCATATGAAATCTTTGTAGTGGAAAGTTTGGGGTCTGCATGTCCTGGGGGAACAGGAGAGGGCAGGAGCTTTTATTTGTCATCCGGCTGGCCCTCAGCTTTACTGAATGTCGCGGGCTAGACAACACAGTTAAAGTGTCCTGCGTACGTGTGCGCTTCCCCTTCGGTCTGGAAGCACCCTGGGAAAAAAGGCTACCTCGCAGAGGAACCAGTTCAGTGCTGAGTGTCCATTTTGAAACTTCTGTTTGTGTTTCAGGCAAACTTGTGCTTTGTAGACATCGATAACCATTTCATCGAGCTGCCGGAGGAATTCCCCCAGTTCCCCAACAAGCTGGAGTTTATCCAGGAAATATCTGAGGTTCTCCTGCAGTTCGGGATCCCTCCGGAAGGCAACCTGCACTGCAGCGACAGCGCCACCAAACTCAAGAACTTGGTTCTTAGCGACCTGGTGAACGACAAGAAGAATGGGAACATCCCCAGCAATGCCCTCAACATGTACGAGCTGCTGAAAGGCAACGAGACGATCGCCCGCCTGCAAGCCCTGGCCAAGAGAACGGGCGTGACCATGGAGAAAATGACCATCACCACCCCCCTCACAGAGGAGAAGGATGGGAAGTTGTCATGTGAGGAGCTGGAGCTGAGGGACTACAAGCTGAACGTGCAGCTCCGCGAGGTTTTCGCCAACCGCTTCACGCAGATGTTCGCAGACTACGAGGCTTTCGTCATCCAGGCTGCCCCCGACATGGAGTCGTGGCTGACAAACAGGGAACAAATGCAAAACTTTGACAAAGTAAAGATAGCCATGTATTCGTGTCTCCAGCTAAAAGGGGGAGGGAGGGTAGCTGTATTTGTATATATAGCCTAGGTACTCTTTAGTCTGCCGTTCCTCGTCTGCCTCACGGAGAGATTTGTCCATTTCCATTACACATGGCCAGATCTCCTGCCAGAGTAAATCGGAGCACATCCACTGAGCTGTTCAGAGCCATCCTGGCTTGTACAAACCAAGCTGGCAGGCTTCTGCCTAGCTCATGGGGCTGCTCCTGTAGGCTTGGTGGAAGGGTAGCAATGCAAAGTGACTTCTTTTTCTGTCTTTCTTTCTTTCTTTTTTTTGTTTTTTGAGAGGAGAGGTGCGCACTTAAGACAAAAAAACAAATCTAGTCTTTCATGTTTCCTAATCTCCTGGTAGAGATGCTTGGTAATGGGTACTGTTCTGAAGAAGGTTATCACTTCACAAGAGTACTGTTATGACTCCATTGTAGTGTGTGCACAAGAGGGAAAGGAATCCCTCGAGATTAGAATTGGGGATATAAAGAGATGGGAGGATAGCAAAAGGAATGGGAAATGTTGGGCAGCTTGCACAGCTGCTGAGTGACCCTACAAAGCAGATAGTGTTCTTAGCCATCATCTTTTTTAGATACAAGTCCTTCTCTAAGGAAAAGGTTAAAAGGATGAACAGTGAGGAACTGACTAAATACTGATCTGAGTCAGCTTTTGATTAAAAAAAATTGCTGCCCGCCTTTTATTGGTTTGTTTGTATTCAGGGATTAAACAGTGCAGCATTCAAAAGGATGGGGTTGTTTAGGCAATCTCTGCTAGTGCTTCTGCAATAAAATGGGCTGTTAAGTTTAGGGTTTTCAAAGCCCAGTTAGAGTCTTAGACACACAGTCAGTTCTAATTGGAAATTCGTGGTTAATTGCCCTGTGTAACATCACAGAAAAGCATCAGTTGAAGAGCACTGTGCACCCCTTGATATGTGTGACACCTTAATGAGTGATCTGGTCCCAAGCAGCAAGGCCCAGACCAGAGGTCCTAAGTTGGCACAGGTGATGGTCTGCCATGCATTGCACAGGGTTTATTCCTGTGGGTGATAGCTGCTAGGTTGCTTTGAAAAAGCAGGCAGCATGAGCACTACTTCAGTAACTCCATATTCCCTTTGTTCCAGCTGTCACAAAGCCTCCCTGGCTGTTTATTCCTTACAGCTGTGAACCAAACCCCTTTGTAGATGGATTCACACCTCACTGAGGGGTGTTTTTACGGTGGGGAAGCCTGGTCCAAGCCTTCCTGCTGGCTGCTGGATTGGTGGTCTGCCACAGGAAGGCTGGGCACGTCAGTGCTGGGCGGGAATGTGGCGCTAATGAGCTGTTCTGTATTTCAGGCTTCCTTCCTTTCGGACCAACCCGAGCCTTACCTCCCATTCCTTTCACACTTCATCGAAACACAGATGTTTGCAACCTTCATAGACAATAAGATAATCTCCCAGTGGGAAGAGAAGGACCCTTTTCTACGAGTTTTTGACTCCAGAATTGAGAAAATAAGGCTGTATAATGTCAGGGCCCCTGCACTGCGGACATCCAACTACCAGAAATGCAGCACTTTGAAAGAAGCAGGTACGTTCAGACAGGCTGGTAAAATATTCAAAAGTACAATGTCAGCCACCGAGAAATATAGGTCCTCAGTCATCTGAGTGTTGCAGTTGATGAGGAAGTCCTAGAGCTGCCTGAGGAGGACTCAGCAGTGTCCTTATCTCATCTAAGCGAAAACTTTAGCATGCTGTTAAACACCAGAAATGGCAGGAGCCTTTACCTTCCCCTTGAGCTCTCCTAGGCTTGTACCTTTAATGTACTCAACCCAAACCCAAATGGAACTGGCTCACACTTTCTCATTTCAGGCAGCTCCTCTTCCCTTGCCAGGAGAGCTTTCCTTCACCCTGGTGGTGGGACCAGTGCCAGCCACACCGAGGAGTCGAGCCCCAGTCTGCTCCACTGGCCTTGTCTCCCCCTTCCCATAAAGAGACGTTGTTTTGCCTTAGACCATTTGGTTAGAGCAGTCTAACAGGGGCTGCCGGGGACGTAATCCTGTGTGGCATATTTAGTACCTCCAGCAATAGATGTTCAGTGTTAATGAACAGTGCACTCTACTGAAGGCTTGGATTTTTTGTCCATTACAGTCACAGGATGCATTTTCAAATTATACTTGAGTTTCTTACTTAATACTTGTGTAAGTATTTCTTTAATTTCTAAGTAATACAGGGAAATTATACTCTTACATTTGTTGGGACACATATTAGTAAGCTAGGGTTTTTTTTTTTGTTTAACTCCTTTAGTGTTTTACTTGTTATAAACATGTCAGAAATAGAAATCTGTGTCTGCTTAACTTTTTCTGTCTAAACCCAATTCTAATTTGCAGGTCAACTGTCTATTCAACGTCTAGTTTTGGCAGATATTGTGGCACCAGAACCTCATTTTCTATCTTGTGAAAAGCAGCAGACTGATAGTAATACAAATTTTCCTTCATATTTACCATTCACAGTATATGTGACCCCAGCACTGATCCAGCACCTGTTTGTTTAACTATTTTCAGAACCCTTCAAACCCTGTGACCCCACACTACCCACTCCTTTTCTCCAAAATGGAGCCATACAAAGTGATTTTTATTTTTTTTAGAGGGGAAAAAATATTTTCTGAGTTTCTAATGATAATGTATGTAAATCTTGTGACAGTTTCTTTCCCATCACAGTTTTATAAAATAGGAAATTAGTTCTGTGTTGTTCTTGACAAATGGAAAAACGGATTTAGTTTCCACATTTTGCATATGTATTCACTAGCTGTGATACACTGAAAGAACAGGCCTGCTTGTTAATAGATGGGCTAGACAGAGTTGAATATTAAAGTTGCTAATTAAATGCTGAATTCCCCCATACACCTCCTTTCCTCAGTTCTTCACAAGTTAAGGAGGGTGACAGGTTTTATTTTCATCCTGCTCGAGGTTTGAGATTGAAACCCTCAAGTCCTTGAAGCAAAGGATTGAACCACTTTAGTCTCGGTGGAGCTGAGATTCCCGGGGAGCCCTCTCCCATCTTAGCACAGGCTCCCCTGTTTCCAAGAGTCTGGTCACCTTCTTGATGCTGCTCAGATCTTCCTACAGTTAGCTGTGCTTTTTGAAGGCCTGTCATCCAGTAAAGGCATATCCAGTTTCAGGAGGAGGATCATTACAGTCCCAGATGTTTGCAAAATTCTGGTGTCCCCCAGCCATGCATCTGCCCAGGGAATGTGTCTGGGACTAAGCAAGGTGCCCAGCCCCACAGGGGCTGCAGCTGGCCTTGGAAGTCTCTGTTCTGCTGAAGAAACCTTAAAATCAAACGAGGAATTTCAGGGAAAGATCGCACTGCTCTTGCCAGTTCCTAATGCATCTTGTAGGCTCCTGTAAATACCTGCTTGCTTAACAGCTAACTTGTTTGCACCAGTGCTCGTTGTGTTGGGTAAAGAAACTAAAAGCAAAATTAAAAAACCTACAGCACAAGTGTCTCCTCACCTCTGTGAGTGGCAGATTTCTGTGTCTAAGGTCACTGTTTAACTTTCTAGTGGGTTTTCAGGGGTCTGAGCATGAGCACTGCTGTTGTGCCAGTGCGTGCCCTCGGGTGTTGGTGGCACAGCTGTTCACCTGTGACTGTCACCTGCAGCCCAGTCCATCGAGCAGCGGCTGATGAAGATTGACCACACAGCCATCCACCCTCACCTGCTCGATATGAAGATTGGCCAAGGGAAATACGAACAAGGATTTTTCCCAAAGCTGCAGTCGGATGTCTTGGCAACGGGACCCACCAATAACAAGTAAGCACGGGTTTTATTTTCTGTATTTAAAAGCAGGTCTCTCATACAAATGATTCACATCATTGGACAGAAATCCTAATTTTGGATGGCATATAACCAGTCTAATGAACCCAACATCTGTTCCCATTTCTGGTTTGTATGGGCTGAGACTTTTGAAAATATAACCATAGTTTTGGTTATATCAAGGAGCATTATCTCTGTTTTGGGGAAGATTCCTCACTGCTGTTTTCTGTTGAGTGGTAAGTACTCTGTCTTCTAATACTTACTTTTTGTTTTGTAATTGGTCTTACGAGTTTCAAATGAATTGTTTGGCTGTTTTGCACTGACTACAGTAATTTGGAAACTCAAGCCAAAATTCAGATTCTGAAAGAAATGTTGGTTTTGAAACCTTCACACCATCATGTGGAATGAAGTAAGTGTCCACTCTGTTCCTTTCTTTTCTTTAGCTGGTTTTACATGACCCAGAGATTTTTATAGCTCTCTTTCAGTTTCCACATTGGAATAGCCTGGAAGAATAACTTGGTGAGGGTGTAAAGTATGTGGTTCTGTACCTGGGTTTCTTTTTTGAGTCTGATAAGGTTCTGTGGTACACTTTGATAAGAAGGTAAGGGTACTTAGAGCTGTGGAATTTAGCGTGCCAATACATGGTTCATTTACCTAATGTAAAATTGGAACATGGGAAAAAAGGGAACCTGGAGCACTGATACACTTCACATCTGTACAGTTATAATACAAAGAAAGTGCTGTGAGTTCCTTTATTTTTAATCTTTCTTTCTTCAAAATCCATGAATGAGGAAGGGTTTCTCCCTCTTCAAAAGTGAAATATTTGTGTGCTGTTGATTACAAACTTACTAAATTATCAGCTGAAGCCCTCAGTTCCAGTTTCTGGAAGTCAAAATGTGGAAGCACAGGTAAACCCAGGAGCTTCAAAGGCTGCAGTTGCCCAGATGTTAGAGCTACCTCTTGTTTTAGACATGTGCATGCACACACACTGCTCTGAGCTTCTGCATGAGGTACCCACTCGGTTCTATTTATACACCTTTTGTGCATACCCTGTCTAAGCCCTTTTCAATAACCTGCTAGGAATAAGAATTGCAAATGATAAAACAAGATATCCTTAAGCACTGAATGTTTAAAGAAATGCAGTTCTTTAAAAGAAATTTCAAAAAACCCAGGACCAACCAAAAAGGAGGAATGCACATTTCAAAGTTCCTTTGCTTTCAGTCTTCCTGCATATGGACACAGAATTTTATGGGTAATGGTCCTTTGAGGAATGGAGGATTTCTTCATCTTGTGAGGTGCTGTATTTGGGAGTCTACCTCTTATCCTTATGGGTGGGTTTCAGTTTTACAGTGTCAGCAAGTGTGAATGTGCCCAGCCTGCTTAAAGTTGCTTAAATCTTCCATCTCTATTGCAAAATCTATGTGAATCTATGAATAAGCATCACTTAAAAATAGTTTTCCTTATGCCCTTTGAGATTTGCCTCTCTTAGGTTGGTACCTGTTCTAAAATGTGACTTTAACTCCTTGAGTGATAATTTTGATTTAGATTGCAGCACGTTTCAGAATTTCTAAGTACCGAAATCCCATTACTTACCACAAAGCGATGTCAAAGTGACAAATGTTTGGAATTCCTCCAGCTGTATGTTGCCAAAAAGGTTTGTAATTGGAAAATCTCAAGACCATCTGTTTTTATCTTTCTTCTTCTTGGTTTTCATGTGAGCAGCTGAGAAGACTCTTTCTCTCCCATTTAAGATATGTAATTCTGCTGATTTTACACCCGCATATAGAACAGCTTTTCCATGCTTTCTGCAATTACAGCATGACTCTTCTGACCACAAAATCAATTAAAGTATGGCCTTCCATTAATTTTGAATTTCCCAGTGTATGATTCTTGGAGATACTTTTTACTTCTAGGACTGGACTTTTGCATATGGGTGTGGGGTAAGGGAACATTCCAGCTACATTTCCAGACTCTTCAGATGTAGCTATTGTGTGTTTATATTACAAAATCAATGCAAAGGATATTGCCATGTAGATGGGAATTGTTTTGGCAGGCTTCAGTTTTACATAGCAATTCTGTCCTGAATTTTGTACGGAAGTGCATTTGTGGGAAGGCGGGAATAATTCCCATGTTGCGGTCAATTGTTGCTGGCCAGTAGCAAAGAAACCAATTCAAAGCTGTTTCAATGGAAACATGTCCTCAGTGGCCAACAATCAGGGATTTATTGCTTCCCTTTCTGGGCTGATAAACCAAGAAATACATAAGCAGAGCTTATAATGTTATCTAGCTGTTTCCTTCCTGTAAGCAGGAGGAGCACTAAAGATACCTCTGTCAGTTACTGGGATGTTATATATGTAATATGTTATAACTAAATCACAAATATAATGCAGACAACAACAACTTCTAGCTTCTATATCCTATATTCTAGCTTCTAGATCCTATATGTGACTTAAACTAAACCCAAACCAAAACAACCCACCCGGTTCTGTCCTCCCTCCCTTCAGGCAGCAGTGTCCCACTTGAGGGACTCCCGCTCTGCTCCTTGCCTTTGATACATCCCTCACATCATGGGAAAACATTCTGAATCTACAGAGAGCAGCTGCAGCTTCCTCTGGGTACAAAAGCATCCCCTTCACGCTGCTCTAACCGTGTAAAGCAGTGGCTTCTGCAGAAGTCCTCCTAGAAAGCATCCCAGGAGAAAACAGGCTGCAGTCCCACGGGCAGTTTTTCTGTTATTCTGGAAAAGAGCTGTGGTTTACAGAGCCCTCATTTCCTTTCTCAAACCCCAGCACCACAGTGTGGTTTCTCTGTGTTCCCTTCTTCCCGTGTGCATTTTCTGCCAGGCTTTAAAATTGTAGCTGGGACTCCACTGGCTGATGCATTTGCAATGATCCAGGAGTGGAATTTGAATGACAAAAAGCCAAGCTACATAAACACTTCATGGTTTTTGATTAGCTAATTGTTAAATTAGGGGGAATATGCTTACAGTGCAAAATTAAAACAATGAAACAAGCTGTGTTTTCAATCTAATTGATTACCTTGTAACTTAATTTGTACTAAGAAGCTTGATAAATGAGATTAAATATTGCAGAGGAAAACAGTGATTCCCAAGCATGAGAATATATGTGCATTCTGGCGATTTGTATTGAGTGCCTTCAAAGAACAACGGAACGGATTTTTTTCTTGTTTCTTTTGGTTTTCAAATGAAGGGCTTGCTTTGTTACACATTTACAAAATGGCTTTAATTACCCTTTTTTTGCCTTCCTCTCTGTTTAGATCTGCTTTCCCCCCACTTCTTTATTGGAGCCCTGCTTTCTCCTTGCTTTAGTTCCCTGACCAGCCTGTTTCCTCTTTCCTGCCCATGCCACTTCTCTCACCTGAGCCCTCTCACTTGCATCCCAGCTCCCTGTGAGCCTTGTGCTTTTGTCTGACCTGCAGCAATCCCCAAAGGAGGGCACAGTCCAAGTCTTCAAGCACAGATCCCCCTATACTTGGCCTCTAACCTCAGGCTTTTGCTGAGTGATGTGTTGCTCTTACCCATGAAGCAGATTTCAGAAGTTACTTACTTGCTTTCTCCAGGCATTTGTTCTTGAGCTGTGTTTTGCTGATCTGACCACTGTGTCAATATTTATTTACAAAACCCATGCACTAGGAGTGTATGAAATTGGTTCATTTTTGTGCCTCATTTCATGACATGTCTTATGTGGGCACTGTCCTGTGGCCTTCATCTTCAGCCCCCCCTTCAAGCTGGGAACTGCTCAGGGTTTATCTGTCTGGGGCTATGGTTCTCCTCATTTTTAAACACGACTCTTGTTTGCTTGTTGCTAGCATTTAACATCAGGTAATGATTTTAAAGGAAATATCATGTATATATAATGCAGAGGGGTTGATGTATCTCTGTATAATTTGTTCTGGTTTTAACCAAATTTTTTGTATGGGAAATGGCCTTTCTCTTTTAATGAGTGCTGCATATTATATGGCCTTTTACTACCTCCATGTTTGTTGGGTACTGTTTTAAGTCTATGTTAAATGAAGATATTTTTTATTTAAGCCAGACAATTGCAAGTTATATATAGTAGCATCTCTGCAGTGCATCTAGGTGAGCATGAAATGAGTCAGCAATGAGCCATCCATACACAGCACTGAGCTTATATAAATTTTGTGAGTAGTAAAAGCTCCATCTATTACATAAGAAAACCTGAAACAAGCAGTACTATACTTCAGGTAACCTAATGTAGCAAACCACTGATGGGTGCAATGAAAATATGAACCACTTGTATTCAAATAGATTCATTTTTAGGAATAAAGTGTGATGGAAAATCTGTTCTTAAATACAGTTAAGTATTTAAGAATACTTTAGATTTATTTAAAATCTGCTCTTAAATACGGTTTCTGAGATAGGAAATGTGTGCTGTGGTGACTTGGAACCTGATGGGTGAGTCTCCTGAGCTGCTGATCCTCTGCTCAACTGGTGCAAGGTGGGAAAAGTGCCATTAACTTGCATTAATACATCATTTTAACATAGCTGTGCAGAATTAAAGCTCACAGGGGAAAAAGTGCACAGAATCCTTGCATCCTCTATTCTGGTTGCTCTTCCCTGAACAGTACTTCTGTCTCAAGGGACTTGCAAATTAAATACCTCATAGGGCAGTGGTTCCTTAGGGCTTAAGAGGTGATGCTGGCAGTTTACTACAGCTATTCCTTGCAGAGGATGACAGTTGTCTGTGCCATCCTTTAAAATCACTTATTTTCGTATAAATGGGTGAAGGAGTCTGTTAGTGCAAGGCCACGCTCTTTAAGGCATTTTACTAATTCTTGTCCACCCAATGAGCAGTTCCAGTTTTCCTATTCCACCCTGCAGCAGAGATGGAAAAGGTGTGTAAGCCTCCATCTAAGCCTTCATTCTCCTTGCCATGGAGCAGTGTTTGTAGAGCAGATTCACACTGTGCATCCCCTTCCCTGTCAGCCCATCCGTGATCAGGTGGAGCTCAGTTTCAGCGTTCCTTTTCTGGTTTGGTCTGACGTATATTTGACTTGGAATCTCTGTGTAGTCCCACACAAACTACATCTGAGTCCAAGGAGTTTGCATGTGCAGTCTGTGTGTGTTTAATGTGTGCATGCTTTAGGGGGGTTTGGTGGAGGGTGCAGTACAGCTGTGTGCTAATTTGTGAATGCAGAAACTCAGTCAGATAACTCCTTTGATGGACATGTATAGGTAGAATGGGTATTGTCATGATTTGCAGACCTAAACAGCAGCCTGCCTCACGAGATGGTGTATATGAGGAGATTTAGGTTGTCCTATAGGCAAGTGCCTTTCTCTCCTTCCTTCTCTCCATTATCACATGTAAATGGATTCTAAATTACAACAACAATTTTCATGGTGACGGCAATATTGGTTAAATCCATCTGAGAAAGAAGTTCTCTAGCAGCATGTTTGTGTTTTACAGTATAAATCTTGCCTGCTGCACCCATGTCTGATTTGGGAAGACAATTTCTTCATTTCTCCAGGGAGCTTTAAAAAGGGGGGCCAGGGGAAAGGAAGGGGAAGAAAGAGATGTGTACACATGGTCTCAGCACAGCGGGGCCAGTCCCTGGTGTGAGGTGCTGTTTTGCTATATTGTTTCTGACAGTGCAGCTTTGCTGCTGACTACCTTACCTCTTTATTACAGAAACGTAAAAGATGATACTTTACATGGGGTGTTTCAAATGTCACCATTACATTTCCTCCAACCTCTGCAAACCTATTCCTATGCTTGCTGGGTCTAATTTGATACTAAATGCTACTGACTCGACTGCCTTTGTGTTACAAAGGTCTTAGTTGGAGGTGCCTTATTTCATTTCCATATATTGAACTGAGCACAGTCTTCCCTGATCCCTCCTCTGAAATATCACTGCTTTTCTGCAGTCCCTGGAGGTGAGGAGCTTTCATCTGTGGGCATGGCAGTTAGATACAGGCAGACACACTGCAATGAGCCTTTCCTCACTTCTCCATGGAGGCAGCTTGTCCCTGGGCTCCCTGCAACACCGCACCCGAGCTGCATCCTCTCCATCCCCAGAGACCTGGTGCTTGTAGCAATGCCTCCACTGTGAGGAGTAAATGAAACATGCCAGTAGTCCATGCTCATGGCTCTACCAGCAAGAAATAAAGGGGAGAGGATATTTTGGGGGTCAGGGAGTACTTGGGCAGCATCCAGGCTGAGCAGCAGCGCTGTGTGTGCTCTCAGGTGGCAGGCAGCTCGGAGCTCATCCCTGCAAGGAACTAGCCAGGAGGGCTTTGTCTCCGCAGGACAAGGAGGGGAGGGACACAGGCAGTAGTGGTTATGTGAAAAGCCCAACAACAAGCTGACAACAAGCAAAGCTGGTGGGAGAACAGCTTTGGCAGCGTCTGGGCTGAGGTGTGATTAGAGCAGCAGCTGCTGACAGGGCCAGCAGAGGCACCCGCATGGATTTCGGCAGCCTAAGGGAGGTGGTGCAGCCACTGGGGCTTTTATCCCCCTTAAAATCACTTCAAGTGATCGAAGGGAGAGGAAGAGCAATTTAAAACACACTGCTGAGGAGAGGGAATGGCCATTGTAATACTGAAGCATTGTTTTGGGAAAATTCTATGTGGCCCAGTAAAGAAAAGGCTTTAAAAGATTTAGCTGCTTAATCCTGCTTATCTGCTGTTAGATCTTCACAAAAGCTCCCAGAGAGATTCAGAGCAGCATCCGAACGCACAGACCTCACCCAGCGACTCAACAGCTCCTCTTCCTCAACTTACAGCTTGGAAAAGAGGGAACATGCAGCTCACTGTGTGTAATTACTCCAACTAATGAGCAGCAGTCTTTTTTTTCTTAAACACCCAATGATCTTCACTTTTTTATTCTTGAAACGTTCAAATAGTTCTGATTAATAATCTGGAGAATGGTATGTGCCTTCTCCCAGATGAAGTACAGCTCTGGAATTAAGTGAAAATACTTTAGTGGTGGTGTATTATTTTGTAATTATTCTGTGGCTTTCGTTCTGCTTTCACCTTTGGTGAGATGTGTTCCCTCAAAGGACACTTTGAGCAATTCTTTCGTCTTTCAGTAACTGCAGCAATGCAGGTGCAGAGGGATCCAAGCTCTGTCTAGAATTCAGAAAACAACCATGTAAATTGGAGCAGAAAAACTATGATACGGGGTAATATTTGATCTATAACTTAAATTTCCCGTGTGTTATTGGCACTCTGTTGTGTGAAACATAAACGTGGTCCTGACTTGCAATAAATGGAAGGTCTCCAGAGCCAAGTGGCTAAAGTCACATTAATATCTGCTGTTCTCTGTTCAACTGAGTGTTTTTCTGTGACATCTCTGCTTGTTGAGATTATTAAAATGTAGGAGTTTATTTTCCCCCTCTTAGTCATCTAATGAGGCTTTGGCTGTTGCTTCTGAAACAAAAAATTTTAAATGGTGACTTATTAAACTCAGGGGCTGAATATTTTTAAGACTTCTGTGGAGGTGTGAAGACATGTCAGTGATGTGTTCCTCTGAGAAGGTATCTGCATTTGCTGTCAGACACCTATTGGGCTCTTTTGTTTTGTTAGCAGAGACTTGAGGCCACTAAAAATAAAATTGCTGTAAAAATAAATGTATTGTCATTTGGGATACTGAGGTGATGAACTGTAATTACATGCAGACCCAGATTTCTTCCTTTGTGCTTGTTTTCTTGACGTTATTTGTGAGGTAGGATGGGACTTCAGTTTGACTTTTAAAACAACAGTTCCAGTGCATTTTTTTCCCTTTGCATCTGTGTGGTGAGCCAAAACTCAGTCTTTGGTTGACTTGCTGAAGGAACTGGTGAAGATAGTTACATACATGTTTGCAAAGCCCTTCTCCCTGGAAACAGAGGTGTTTTTTTGGTCACCAGGAGCCACATCCCTGCACTGCTATTGGGTCAGATTCCACTCCCTACACATCCCCCATGTTTTGCCAGACAGGTCAGAACCCAAGTCCAGCTCTGTGCAAGAGCTTCCTCCCCAGGCATTCATCTGCCTGTGTCGCCAGCTGAAACTCCTTGCCCAAACAGTTGGATCCCAGATTTTATTTGTATATGCTTCTGTTTGGGGTGCACACAGAAATACATGGGTTTGGGATCTGGAGACTGCTGTCCTCACCAATACCACCTGTGCGGAGAGAGAAAAAATTCAACTGGACATACATGAACAGGTGGAAAAAACCCCAGGCTTTCTGTCGCACTTAGAAACCAAATGCAAAAAGAAGATAAGGTGGAAATAGCAATATGACTAATCCCAGGAACATCAGTATAGTTTATAACCTTTAGACATAGGTGCACCTAGTAACAGTTCTTAAAATTGCAGTGAGAAGTTCCTCTCAAATAATTCCTGGAAGTACCACATGAAGTGGAGAAAGGAGAAGTAGCACTTCTCACAAAAGAGCAACATCATACGTGTTGCTACTCAAAATAAATAATTGTATTTTGATTTTTGCCAAAGACACCGTTCTTATCAAACCTCATCAAATGCAGAAGTGGTGTTGGGTAACTGAGTACAGTGACTTACCTAGTGGTGGCATCATTGTTGTGGCATGACCTGCATTTTGGGTACCAGGAGCTCTCACTGGAGACCCTGGCAGGCATCTGGGCACGTTTCCATCAGGATTTTTGTCCCTCAGGTGAGTGCTGGCCTGTCACCACCCTGTCATGGGTGGTTTCCCATGGGGAGGCCAGGTGCCAGCTCACACCCGTGTTTACTGCAAGCTCCAAGCTTGGGCTTTACCTTCTTTTGCTGCAGACCCATTGGATGTCCTTCAGCTCCTGATCCAGGCTTTCCCTCCTGATTTTCTTTTGCTCACACATCTTCTCTCTCTGCTTTCCCAGCCGCTGGGCCAGCCGCAGCACCACCACGCAGCGGAGGAAGGACCGCCTGCGGCAGCACTCGGAGCACATCGGGCTGGACAACGACATGAGGGAGGTGGGTGGCCTCACCTGAGGGCAGCACAAGCTGTGGTCCAGGAGGTGGAGGTTTGGACAACAGTGTGCCTGTTACTTGGGGCAATTGTGTGGCTACTGTAAGGTTTGGTTGGGTCTCTGTGGCCATTTAGATGCTGCTCCGCTTGTCACAGATGTTCTACAACTTCAAAGCACACAACATAAATAAAGTGCTTTTATTATTTGGGAACAAGACAGCCCCATTGTCATCAGGAAAATGGCTTATGTGCTGATTTAGACCCTGGCCGTGTTACTGCACGCAGACAGCAGAGCCCTGGCAGCACAGCTGCCAAACTCTGGCTGGGGTGGAAGTGTCTGGAAAAGTCAAGTCCTTGAATAAATGTCAGCCCTGTAGAAGTGAACGAGGCAGGATTCTTCCCTTTTTTTTTTTAAGGAACTTTTTTCCTTTCTCTTACGTAGATTTCTGACATGAGTATGCCTGTTTGAAAGGTTAAGACTTTGGGGCCTTTTTATGCCTAAAACTTGGAAACTCTCATGCATCTTGTAAATGTCAGTCACATACATGCATTTCTTTCCCATCTTTTCAGTTCCTCATCCTTCATTAAATATTTTCTGCCACATTTTTCCATTGATGTCCATATGCTTCTTTTGTATGTCACTAGCAAAAATATAACACTCCTGCTGTTTTGTGGTAAAACTCACTGAATAATGTTGGTCAGTATTGGAGTTTGCCCTCCAAAAGAACCTGAGTGGATGAGAGGACTCTTCAGCCATAGCTTTGAATGATGTTTCATGGAAACACAGCAAAACAGCACTTGTACATGTTTGTTGCTATTTTTGCTAACACGGCTTTGCAAGTATATTTTAAACAGTACCTCATGTGTGTATATCTCAGCAGAGCCTTTTCAGTACGTTGTCATGTATTTACTTTCTTCTTTTTTTGGCTGTGGATCATATGCATGCTTCTTTTGCTTTGTCTCCTCTTTCTTTCTGGCTGTTCTGCCATTGGGGCATCTGCCTCCTCTTAGCCATCGGAGGAGCTTTTGCTTCGTCAGAACTCAATGGCCTTCTGGGAGTGGGATCAGGGACCACCCCCTCCTGCACGGCCTCCTAAAAAATCCTTCTCTGAATGCTGCCTGGTATGTTTTAGTTTTTCTTGTTGAAAGCTGCTTTTGAGATGTTGTTAGCATGAGGAACCTCTGTCTTTGCTGCATCTCAAACCTCCCCCATTCTTGTAGAGTATGAGCACGTCCCTGTAGCGCTTGGAAGTGTGGTTATAATCAGAAAAGTAGCTGAAAAGGAGCTTCCACACCAGCTCCCTGGAAAACACGATGGTTCCAAGACTAAAATACAACAGTTTTGTTTTGCTTTGGGTTTTTTTTTTCATGTTGCTCACCTGGCAATTCAGTTTAGAGTGTCAAATCCCAAAAGCATTGCTTTCTGACTGCTGGATCATTGCATCCCAGTGTGCAAGAGGGTGGCAGTGTGTGGATGCTGATGAACAGCCAAAGGGCAATCAACTGATTCTCTTCAACCCACCCTTATTCTTCTCTGGAATCTTAGAGTTAATATTTTTTTTTATTTTAATATAATAAGAAGATATACAGTGAATAAAACAAGGTTATCTATCCTTTATACTCTTCAGACTATAACCACACTTTTTATCCCTTCACATTTAAAAAGAAATATTAGTTTTTCTAGTTTTATATTCCCTGTATTACTTGATCACTGGTTTGCTGTTAATTTTTGCACTGAGATGGAAGTCACTTGTGAGGTTGCTTGCTGAACAACACACTTTCATTGTCTGTAACTTTTTTCTTTTATTCCCACCAGTAGTTTTTGAACTATTTTAAAATCCTTGCAATATTGGTGAAACTGTAGTTGCCTAACTGAAAACTTCAGTGGAACACAGCTTTTCATGGCAGAACCCTACATTCTTGTCTGACCTGCTGGAGTGATGCTAAGTGGTTCTTGTCCAAATTTCTGTGTTGAGAAAATCCAATTGTGTCAGAAAACCTGTATGAGGTATTTCAATTAACTTCGATATGTTTAGATTTTGGTTCCAATCTACTGGAAGGTGTCCATGCCCACGACAGAAAGGTTGGAACTACATGATCTTTAAGGTCCCTTCCAACCCAAACCATTCTGTGATTCTATGGAATAAATTTTCTGCCCAGACAGAAAGCTCTGAGGATGTAGGAGCCAGAGTGACCTCTTAGTTCCGCAGAAAACCCAGCCAGCAGCAGCAAGAATTCCCTAGAGGGATGTGATCTGCTCCTTCCAGGAAAGAGTGGTCATTGTCACATAGCATCCCCCAGAGAGGCATCATTAACTGTACAAAAACCCACTATGGAAACAGCATTCCCACATTCAGCATTCCCACATTCACACACGTGGAGCATTCCCACACCAGGCTATGAGCGCTGTTTTTCAAGGCTTTTATTTGGCAACATTCTATTATCTTGCTCTTTTTAAGAAGAAATTATAAATAATGCTTGGCCAACATTTTGATAGTTGTGGCCAACTTCCCAGCCTTGCTCAGCGTGGAGCTCTCTCACCCATGTTGGTGTCAGAGGTCACCTGCTGATTGGTTTGTGGGTTTTTGCTTAACAAAAAAACCCCAAAAAACCAGACCAAAGCAAAACATACCCTGCCCCTGAAAACAAGGAAGTGGAGCACGAAAGTTTAAAAGTCTTCTATTATTGCTTGGGTCTTTTTTTAAAAAGTATGTTGATTTTTGTCCATACTTAACAATTACCATAGTAAAAACATGAATGAGCCCAAATACCAGTTCTGTTTAAAATGAGGTTCATTTGTAATCAAGAAGTTAATTGAGAATAAGATCAAGCCTCACTTTTCCCACATAAACTATGTGGATGAAAAGTAATGGACGAACTCTTTCTCCTTCACCAAGTGTATTTCTGCTTCTTATAATTTATTTTCAAAGGATTTTTTTTCTATTTGTGTGTAGTCTGGTCAGAAATTAGACAATACTTTTATTTTTTTTTTTTAAGTGAGAATCAAATAACAGTGGGAAGAAACTTTTCTTGGTGTTTTGACTTTATTGCTGAATGCAGGTATTACACTTTATGCACTTGTTGTGCCTAACTTCATGCTAGTGACTAATAGCACAGTTCACTGGCTAATATTGACTGATTCTGTACCACTCAGGAAAATATCTTGCTTCTTCTGTTGTCAAAAGGGATCATTCCACTTCTCCAACCTGACACCTAAACATCAGACAAATCAAGATTTTGTTTCTAGATTAACACTAGCTCATTTGTTTTCACCACCTTGCTTGCTTAGGATTCGAATGAGGAGAGTCACTCTGACCTGTAGTATCTAAAATTATTCTCTTTATTTTTAGAAATACATGCAGGAGGCAAGGAGTTTAGGAAAAAATTTACGGCAGCCCAAACTGTCAGACCTCTCTCCAGCTGTGATTGCACAGACCAACTGGAAATTTGTGGAAGGGTTGCTGAAGGAATGTCGCATGAAGGTGGGTGCTCTCCCCTTGATTGCAGTGAGCTTAAATAGCACCAGCAGATGTTCTCCTGGTTCACAGCTGGAATGGCATTGTTCTGTTGGAATACCCGGTTACTGCAGGGTGGGTATCCCCGTAGTGCTTTTCATCAGCTAGAAGAGAAAGGAGCGTGTTGTCACCCCTCTGTTCATGCAGTTGAAGTTGATGGAAGGAGTAGAAAGGACAGGAAGGAGAATCAGCGTAATCAGACATCTTCTGGAGGATTTCCTTGAATTGTTCATATTTACATGTAGCCTAAACAGAATGGCCTGGGGACCCTTGCTCAAAAGGGAAGAATTCAGCACATGTGGCTTTTGCATGTTGTTTATGCAGATGAAGTATAACAATTCCTAATATTAAAGAAGCTTTTATAGCCATGGACTTACACCTTCTTTGTGTCTGTTGCAGTTGGTGGTGTACTGCTTTACCTGAGTGTTAAACCTTAATGGCTGTAACAAGAATCAAAACAGAAGCTAAGTAAGACTGAAGATGTATTCTGTACTCTGCTTGGCAATAAATCAGCAGCGTAGAAATAGGACAATAGATAAAGGATATAGAAATAGGACAGCTGCAACAGGCTCCCCAGGGAAGTGGTCACAGCACCAAGTCTGCCAGAGTTCAAGAAGCATTTGGACAATGCTCTCAGACATAATGGTGTGAGTCTTGGGGTGTCCTGTGCGGGCACAGGAGCTGGACTTGATCTTTCTGGGTCCCTTCCAACTCTGTGATTCGAAGTAATCAAGCAGACTTTTTAAATGTAATTATTTGTGTTAATTTATAATCTCTGCCAATAGATTTGAAGTTCCTCTCTGTTAGCGATGGTCTGTAGATTAAGCATGTGTAAGTAAACTCATCTGTAAATTCTGTCCCTTGTTGGATAACATTCTTAGAAACTGTTGGGATTTCTTTCTTCGTAGACTAAACGCATGTTGGTAGAGAAAATGGGCCATGAAGCAGTTGAGCTGGGACATGGAGAAGCCAACATAACAGGTCTGGAGGAAAATACACTGATTGCCAGTCTCTGTGATCTGCTAGAAAGAATCTGGAGCCATGGTCTGCAGGTCAAGCAGGTTGGTAAATACTGTATGTCATCTCTGCTTTTTAAGCTGCTACTCAATGGTGTAACTCCCAAGATAAAGCAGGGGGTGTCTTTGGAATCGGTGTCCTTGATCCATATTTTGTGAAGGTTTGAGGAGTTTTGGGTGTTTGGGTTTTTTGGAGGGGGATTGTTTTGGGGTTTTTTCCCTCTGGAAATTGCAGTGATGTTGTCAAGTACATACTTGGTTTATTCCCTTTCAACCTTCACAAGGGAAACCCAGAGGGAGGACAAAGAAACAAGGTGGGTGGTGTGACTGCTAGGTCAGTGGGATGGTCCTCTCTCTTCCTGAGGTTTCATGGCCCAAGAGAGAAGGATTGGTTGTTATTACTGAACATTTTACCCGTTCAAATGCCATTCCATTCTTCTGCCATGTTTACTGGCCGTTATTGGTTATTCTTTTGCCTGATTTAATTAAAGATTTGTACTACATATTCCACTTCCAGGGGAAATCTGCTTTGTGGTCCCATTTGCTTCAGTACCAGGAGAGAGAAGAGAAGCAAGAGCACAGTGCAGAGTCCCCAGGTGAGTACTTGGGAGGTGACTCCATGAGGAGTCCATCACAGCAAATGAACTCGGCCATGGGAGGAACAGTGCAACCACATGAAACCCATGCAGGATTTTCAGTGTATTTCCTTGCTAATACCACATTTACATTCTGAGACTTGTTGTAATCATTGTGGGGATGTCTTGATGTCTGGACAAAATAGATTGAAATCACTGGAGGCAAAGGATCATAGTTTCTATCCTTGTCTGGAAAATAACTTGATGTATGTGCACTACCTTCATTCCCTTTTAATGGGCATTGGGTGAGGTATGAGAAGCAGCATCTCCACAAGAGATGATTTCTGAAGCAGCTGAAAAAGTGGAGCTGGGAATAAGACAGCTGACATTTTTCTCTCAGTGAGCGTAATCTGTCTCTCAAATCCCAATATGAATAACTCCATGTTCAGTAAATCTTTATCCTGGTGGGTGGTACAGTTCAGAAATTCTGTAATTAATCTCTGTCCATCAGTCTAGGTGCTCAGTTTGTGCTTTGGCTTGGCCCCTTAGAATCACTGAATGACTTCTGTGTTTTAAGAGAGATTTTCTGTTAACCTTGAGATCTCCCTGCCCAGTGGCTGGGGTATTGTAGTAAAAGTCTCTGAACTTCAGTGGGTCATCTTGCAAGGACTCTACAATTCAAATCCTGCAGATGGGAACTTGTATGATCTGTCCTCAAAGAGGCATTTATGGACAAACTAGTCTCTCCCATGAAAGGACTTTTTAATAAGCTTCAATTAATAATGCACTAAACAATCTGGCTGGCAGGCACAAATTCCTGAGAGCAAAATGTGTCACCACAAAGTGGTTTGAGCAGAGCAGAGCACAGAAATGCATGGCATTCTTTGCATTGAATATGTTACTGTAGCTTAATTTTATTTGAGTTATTCTCAGTTGTGAGCTTTCCATAGAAACTTCTTGATAATAAAATTCATTGCTGTACAGATTTAAATTAAGGTATTTCACATACAAATAAGGAAGCTAAATGTCCAAGTTCATTGCTGGATTAAGGAAGGAATAGGTAATATGTTCAGAATTTTCATTTTGTCTACTTCTACGTTTCCAGGATAGAGTTAATGGCAATGCACAGAAACACTGTAGTTACCAGCCACTTAATATTGTTTTCTGCTGTATGTGAAACAAATGCATTGCAGACTGCTACTGTAGTATTAGTTGTATTAACTTTGTGTATTTTTTCCACTGTAGTTGGTGGTGGAACAGAAAGACGAAAGTCTGATACAGGAATTACTCTGCCTACATTGAGGGTTTCCCTGATACAAGATATGAGGTATGCAGTTTGGTTCTAAAGCATTAATTGTGGATTTAATTGTGTAGCGTAAGGTAAAGATCCTCACTGGCTTTGGGTGTATAAAGGCTAAGGAGAATTAAACATTCTCTTCAGCCCACATTCAAATATACAAAGTGTTGCCTTTCTGTTTTGAAAAACTTATTTTGTGTGTTCGCTTGATCTATTTTAGCTAACAGAGAATGAAAACCACACATACGTTACTGGGATTTCTGTTTTCCCAGGGGGGTTCTTCCAGTAATAAAGCCAACTTCTACAAATAACAGCAGATATGTTACATTCCTTGGTATTTTCAGTTTGTTTCTTTTCGTTCATTTTTTAAATACTGACCCAGCAAGGGCCATTTATAGGCAAAGCAGAGGTCAAGCCACTGCCAGGTCAGGCCACTGTTTTGACACTTGTCTTGCCAGGGCTAAGGATTGCAGTGGGATAAACATGCCATGAAAAGAGAGGAGGAGTAATGCAGTTAGCTCTTCTGTAAAGAGGTGAGAGCAATTGCTGGCAATTTAATGTGTGAGACAACATGAGTACTGTTTCTTGTAATACCACGTCCTTCTTACACCTAAAAATACGGCAAAAAAAATCTTATGGTAAAAATAAGATCAATTGTAGTTTAGTTCACCTAAAACCCTGATTACAGTGATGTGATTTTTACTATTTGTGTTGATAGATTAGTCAGATTTTTGGGGGAAAAAAAAATCACTAGACTGCCCACCTGCAGTGTGCAACCTTTTAGTTTGATCCTGTGTAGTTTGAGTCTTTTGTTCTGATTTCAAAGAACATGACGTGCCTCCTAAGTCTAAAACAACATGCAAAAGAGGGAGAGAGAATACATACAGTGTAATTAGGGGTGTAGTGCCAAGAGGTCATTCTGAACGTGTGTCTGCCATTCTAGCATCCCTCTCATGGGATGTGGCAGCTATCTCCTTAACTCAGTCCTGGGCGACTGACAGGCATGTAAAGGGTCAGTCTGAGGGAAGGATGAAGGAGGATCTGGAGCGGAAACTCCAGTGCTGGGAGGGGATTGCTGACAGAGGAGGCTGTGTGTGCTCACTGCTGCATGCACGGGTTCTGTCTTCCACGAGCTTCCACCGGAGTAATGAAAGCCCAGCACAGATCTGAGCTCTCTTGTTTGAATCACAAAAGTCTTACTGCTCTTCAGAGAAAAAGTACAGAAGCAGAACATTACCTTTTGTAGTATCACGGGTATTCGTGACTGTCCACAAACATGTCTGGTCATAGAAAATGCTGGGCAGATGGTGAGTTGAATTTGTCATCTATAATCTCGTGGCATACTTTCTCCTGCTTGGAAGGAATGCTGCCTAATACTTGTTTGCACATACAGAGCCAGGCTGAAGTTGAAGGATGGGTAATTGTTAAATTGCAGGGCTTGTGGTGCTGACTGAATTAATGGCTGGAGGATTAAGCACTGCCTTAAGCAGGGCTTGTTTCTGATGGCTCATGCAAGGTTATGTAAACAACTTAAAAGCAGGGCTGAGTCACAGTCATGCTCTGAGTGTGCCATGAGCCTGTGCTACAGGTACTGTGGTGTGTCCTCTGCCCCCCCCCTAAAAGCCAGGCATCACAGATGTGGTAAGGAAGATGCTCAGAGTGTTTATTTTGGTTCTGTCCATGGAATCTCAATGGCACAAGCCAGTCTGGGGGTATGCCCTCCAGCCTTTCCCCTGGGAAGGATCTGCCTCATCTCTCCCGCCCCTCTTCCAGCTGCAGCCTGCTTCGTGGCCTCGCCCTTCAGGCATTGCTGAGCATCCAACCCAATCAGTCAATGTCAAGGCCTCCCCAAAACCTTTGGATTCAAATCCAGCCCAAAACCTTTGGATTCAAATCCTCCCCAAATCCAGCTGTATTCAAGTTTCTGATCCTTCCCCTTTGGGCAAGCTCTTCCTTGCTATCAGCACTTGCTCTCATGCCCACGTCATGCTTCCCTCCTGCAGGGAGCTTGCAGTGGAGGCTGTGAGCTGGGCACTGGGCCCACAGCAGTGATGCTTAACCTGCTGTGTTCAAAAAGGAGGCTGAGCAAAGACCTGCTGCCTCCCTGGGATGAGCTGTAGGCTCCTTGCTGACTGTGCTGGGGTGGGAGCGTGCACAGCATCCTCGGGGCATGGCGGTGCTGAGCGGCTGTAACCTCTGCTGTCAGCAGAGCTGTTAGCAGAGGGTTTGTCTCGCCATACCCCAGGCTTACCTTTGACAGGGCGAATAGGTTTTTCTTTAATGCTAATGGGATTAAAAGCAAGTCCCAACCAGGGGAGTTGCATCAAAATGGTTGTTCAGTGCTCTGACAAGAAGAATTTGCTGTGCAGTGGTGAGCATACGGTGCTTACACTGAGGTCACTGATAAAAATAGAGCTGTTCTGACTCTCACAACTGACAGTGAAATAAATTTGGGTTCCTGCATGCTCTATGCTGTTACACTCTGCTTTTGCTGACACCAAGACTGATTACTGAATCTTTTTAATATCTCTGGCAAGCTTCATAGTTGCAGATCTTTATTTTTCCCAAATGCACAATTAATGCTAATCTAGTCTGAACCAGAAACAGGTAATGAAGAGGCACAGAGCGTGCATGGAATGAGGTTGGGTCCATCTGTACTTGAATCTTCTCACACTGAAATAACATATTCCACTCAGTGTTTCATACTAGATGTAATTCAAGCTGAGCACTTGGGGGGGAAGGGGAGGGAGATGTTAGTCTGTGCTTTGATCTTCCCATCTCAAAAGACTTGAACGTCTGAGGAGAGTGTCTCAACATGATGTAGTTGAGTGTAGCATGCATCCTGTTTCTCAAGGACTACGGGTCACATGTCCAGCTCTCTGCTGGAGGGTCTAATGCTGGCTGCCATGCTCTGAGCCAGGAAGGGCTTTCCCGTGCCAGGAGCAAGGCTTCAGCCTTGCAGGTCAGCCTGGCACAGAGCAGTGCTGCTGGGCTGTGTATCCTCTCCATTTGTGCACAGCAAATTTGTATGTCTGGAGAGCTCTAAGTTGTTCTTTGCAAATTTGCCCTAAAGGTCCTGGGCCTGCTCCGTTAGAGGCTCTGTGAACAAGAGAGTAGTTCTCTCAAATAATGCAGGGACTAAATATAACACAAAGCACACACTTGGGTGTAACAGATGGGGGAAAGCACGAGACAGTGAGACTACAGCAGTCAATGTAAAAGGCATCAGTCACAGCATGACTTTGTTGGATTTCCTTTGGAGTAAATATTGCCACATTCCCCAACACTCAGCAGTGCGTGGAGGGCTGTCAAGGAAGTTGCAGGAGTCGGACTGGGATTAGTTCAGACTTCAGCTGATGGTACTTGGAGCCTGCCACAGAAGTTTGGAGGGTTGAATTGCATGTGCATTTAACATGCAGAGTGCATGAAAATTAAGAAATTGCAGCTTTTTCTTTCCCCTGCTGGAAACTGTTACTCATTTTCTTTGTTTATTTCACCAAGTGGGGAGTTTTTGGAAGCAGCTTCACCCCGCCATGGCAGTTCTCTTCCTCTTCTAAAACTCCCTGTGCTCTAAAACTAGAGTTTCTGGCATTCTCCAAACTGAAATGTGGGAAGTTTAGAAAGAAAAAAGAATAGCAAAACCATAGCAGAAAGCCCCTATGGAACAGTTCTGCTTTCCTACAGATGAAACATATGGAGGGCTGTGCAAATTATCACTTACAGGAAGGCCTCTTATATCCCTAAAAATGTGATTCTGCTTGCAGCTTCCTGTTGCTGTTTTTGCCTCAGCAGTCTTCCTTTTCTCAGATGTGCCATTGCTGCTGCCTGCAAGGGGTTTGTTAGAGCCTTCAGAGCCAGTGTGGTTTGGAGAAACTCTTAGGGCACATGTTTGTCCTCTGCCCTCCCAGACACACCTGTTCAAGTCAGCAGCTTGAGGTGGCAGCTGAGATACAGCTGTGTCTCACAAGGTGGCTGCTTCAAGTGTTAGCAGTGTCCCCGTGAACATCTACCCCTGGCAATGCAGGGATAAGCAGGTTTACCCCTCCTCACCTTGGCCAGGCAAACGCAGAGCAGCTCCTGTGGGCTGCCATGCCCAGGAAAAGCTGCCACGTGTCCTCGTGCCAGCCTGGGGCTGCCAGGGATCTCATTCCCACAGTGCAGGGTTCTGGGGGGCCCTGCTGGGGATCTCTCTAGAAGTTATGTCAGAAGACATTTTCCAGTTCACCTGCTGCATCATCACACTGCATGTTGCCATTTGAAGCATGTAGAATTTTTATGATTCATCTATTTATTTTCTTCCCCACACATTTCAGGCATGTTCAGAACATGAGTGAGATAAAAACTGATGTGGGGCGAGCCCGAGCCTGGATAAGACTTTCTCTGGAGAAGAAGCTTTTGTCTCAGCACCTGAAGCAGCTGCTTTCCAACCAGGCACTTGCAAAGTAAGCCAGCTCTTTTCCTCAAATCTTCACTTCCACGTTGTGAAAGTGGTGCCTCAAGGTGCTGCTGCTTGGGGTGCAGCCAGGCACCCTGTTGGGTACTGTGGTTTCCAGCTAGAAGGGATGAAGGGCAGAGGGTGAATGGGAGAGGTGGTACTGCCCACACAGCAAGACAAAACTGTGCTCATCTGCGTGGAAAATGCATCACAAATTTCAGGATGGAGGCACCAGTTCTTGGTCAGATCCTTGCACTGATCCAAGCCACACTGCAGCCCTACACATCCTTGAGCTAGCAGAGTGGTGGGAGGACCCCAGCTGCTGCTTGGTGTCTTCTGCTGAGTTTTCTCTGTCACACTAGGGAGCAGAACTAAGATGAGGTTATTAGACGAGACTGTTCCACAGTGGGAGGGTATGGGGTAGCAATGAGGTCGCAGTATGTTGGTTCAGATCTGCTGCTGTGAGTAGTGTTAGTTTTTATCTGTGCTTTGCAGCAAACCCAAAACTGAGATGAGCTCAGTAGCCTTGCTGTGGGAGCGTGGAGCCAAGAGTGCTCTGTAAAACACGTGCAGCACATTTACATGCCCTCGATGGGTTTCTAGCAGCTTCTCTTATTGGGGAATCATACGTCCCATTAAGAGCCACTCTTCATTTGGTGTTTTGAGATTCAAACACCTTTTAGGATACGTGGTGGTTTTTCAACAGCAACAACAAAAATGCCATTTACTTGTTTCTCCCAGGAAACTTTACAAGCGTTACGCTTTCCTGCGCTGCGAAGAAGAACGGGAACAGTTTCTGTATCACCTGCTCTCACTCAATGCTGTGGATTACTTCTGCTTCACAAGCGTCTTCACTACAATCAGTGAGTTGGAGAATCAATTTTTTCCCCCTGACTAAAAATTAGTTGCTGTCATGATTTGTAAGAGACGATGTTGCTGGTGCCTGAGTAGCTGAGCCCTTGTCTGGAAGCCTTGGTTGTTGCTGCGGGCTCATGGGTACTGGGTGTTGCTCTGGGAAACCAGCTGGAGAGCCAAGGTTGTGTGGGAGTGCTCTGGGTAAGAGCACTGCACAAAGGAGAGTAATCAGCAGAGAGTGCTGCTCTCTGTATAGTTTCTTTCATCTTCCAGACAAGTCCTCTACCTCCTAACACTTCTTTCTGGCCTTCATTAAGTGTGCATCCTAACAGCCTGCTCTCTTCAGACTGAGGAGGAGATGGAAGATTGGAGGATGAAATACTTTGTGCTCCTCTGTGTATTTTAAATCTCTTTTTGTCTCTTCTTAAATGCCAGAAAGGTTCCCTTTCTCACCCTCTCTTGTAAGGAGGAGAGCAGAGATTTGATTGATACCTGAAAATGAATCTTTGTCTCTCCAGTACTGGACAATGCAGAAAAAGCAGGATCCCAAGAGATGACCTAATTATTTGGATTCACCTGGGCAGCCCTTATTTTTAATTTCCCTGGCTGTTCAGAGTGAAGCAAGTTTTACGTGGCTGTCAAAACAGGCGCTCATTCTACTTTTTCTCCTCTTAAAGCACTAAATGCCCTCAGAACTAGTGCAGTGCAAAGAGATTTATTCATCCTTGATTACCTTATTTCTGTGGGGCATCCAGCTTGACAGCTTCCTCCTGTAGTAGGACAAGTGCCTGGAATTTGAGGGTATTGTTTTGACTGCAGTGTGATTGGATGGCACACAAAAGTAAAAGAAGCTGGCTTAGCATCCCCAGTCAAAAAGGCAGCTTGTGAAGCATAAGGGGAGAGAGAGTCTTGCAGTGCTAGAGGTGCAGTGTCAGAGTCAAATCCAGACTGGGGTGGGTGGCAGTCCTTGTCTTAAGCGTGTATGGGTGGTACAGATTTAAAAGCAGAAGAATAAGAGGATAAGAACAGGAATAGGAATAAGAATAAAGAGGGGGATGGCCACAGAGACACACCATACTTGAGACTTTGGCTGTGGTGTTCCCAGCCATGCCAGCATTTCCTATTGCAGCCTTTCAGTACTTGAAGGGGGCCTATATGAAAGATGGGAACAAGCATTTTATCATTTACCTGTTGCAGTAGGACAAGGGGTGATGGTTTTAAACTAAACGAGGGTCAGTTTAGGTTAGATATAAGGAAGAAGTTTTTTACATTTCGGGTAGTGAGACCCTGGCACAGGTTTCCCGGAGAAGGTATGGACACCCTATCCCTGGGAATGTTCAAGGTCAGGTTGGACGGAGCAGTCTGGTCTGGTTGAAGATGTCCCTGCTCGTTGCAGGGGGTTGGACTAGACGGCCTCTAAAGGTCCCTTCCGAACGAGACTGTTCAGTGATTGTGTCACTCCTTTTCCCCGTGACCTGCCGTGTGCCCCATCCTCCCGCGGGCGGGTCCGTCCCGTTCGGCGGCGGCTCCGGAGCTGTCCCGGCTGTGCGGCGGGGCTGCAGCTCCACCGTGCGGCTCCGCTGCCCTTCGCCCCCGCCCGCAGCGGCTGGGGTCTGCTGCTTTGCTTCTGAGACGGGCAACGAGGGCTTGCCTTCAAGGGAAAGGCGCGGTTTGCCCCAGAAATGGCGTTTACTGTAAGGGGGAGGAAAAAGCAGATCGAGACTAACGTGCTTCCCCCTCTGCCTGTTCTCAGTGATCCCTTACAGGTCAGTGATAATTCCCATCAAAAAACTAAGCAATGCAATAACCACATCAAACCCGTGGATATGTGTGTCAGGAGAACTGGGAGATAGTGGCGTCATGCAGATTCCTAAAAACCACCTAGAAATGACATTTGAGGTGAGTACCTGCTCTTCACTTTCCCTTTCAGTTTGAAATGTGCTTCCAAATAAATATCAGTTTCCTAAGGGGTTATTAAGAGCGCGGCATTTCAGATTCTGTCCTGATTTTCAACGTCACTGTAGGTTCAAATATGTACAGGAAAATAGCCTGTCCCTCCTGTGTGAGATGAAGGTTTCCTATGAGCACACACCACTCTTAACCACAGGCTTCACCACTGTCCCTGTCCAGCCCAGGATTCCTCATCTTGCTAATCTATTTCCGTGTCTCATTCCCTTCCACACCTCCTTGCCTAATCTTCCCTTTCAGTGCTCATTTCCAACTCTTCATCTCCCTTCCAAGTTTCTTTTCCCTTCTTTCACTCTGTCTTTCCACTAACCACCACCCAGGTCCCTTTTGACCTCTGGCCAGTCCCACATTTCTTCTCAGCCCACTGTCTGGCATTGCTCTTCAGCATCCAAGCCTCAGGTGCTGTCCTTGGCACACTGGGAGCTGCCATCCCCACTGGGCTCTCTCCTCCAGGCTTGCTGGGGTTTTCTCTTTGCTTTCCCCTCTGCTTTCCCACCCATCAATTACAGGTTGGCTCAGTGCCATGCCAAAGCAGCTGGTAGCAGGAATTGCAGGGAAAGCCCCATCAAGCTCCTCTAGCTCCGGGCTGTACCATATCCATTAAGGAGTGATTTTGTAGGAAAATCTGCCACTGAAATTAAGGTTGCATCCACTGAGCATATGCAGACTGATCTTCAACAACAATAGCAAAAAAAGCCTCTTGCCAAATATAGGTTGATTTTGACACAGAGGGGATATTTTTGTGATAAATGCCCACGTCTCATTCCAGTATTACTATTTTGTAGAAAAGATCTCCAGGCTTCTAACAGGCAAAATGACATACTTAGATATTTCTAAGAACCATATTGATGCTGTTCTGGAGTATTCCTTTGGCTGAAATTTTCCTAAAATATCAACTTTGGTAGCCACCCACTACTGAAAATGTCAGCCCAAGCTGCTGGCTTGGCAGCATCAGAGGCAGTGAAAACCAAGGTCTTTCAAGGGGAGTTTGTAGGTGACGTTAACAGAGGTAGTTGCCAGCCCCACCTACAATTACATATTGCGCTGAAATTCACAGTGCCTTGTTTTCCTTCTTCTGTGTCTTTGAGATGCTGAGTTTCATGTTAGAGATTTTTTTTTGGCCCAACAATAAGCAAATCAATCTTTAAAAATACTAGAGGATCTAGGGACTGCTGCATAGTGTAGAGTGAGTCAGCTGAAGGTCAGTATGCTCCAAATGCATTTTTGAAAAGCTGTTTGTACTGAAGATCTTTCTTCTGCAAAAGCGTGCCTTTTTATCACCTTGGCTCAGAAATGTGTAATTAATACTTCTCAGAAATATTCACAGTGCTCCCAACAAAGAATGTAATCTGTTCACAACCTTTTAATAGTTTTCTTTCTTTCCTCCTATCTTAAAGTAATTATGCTGCTTTTCAAAATGCTCTGTGTGTTTGGTCAAAAATACTTACTCTGTAAATCAAAGAAAACGGAATTAAAGCCTATATTTGAGACCATATGTGTGTGTGTGGTGGGGGTGTGTGTTGTCTGTTCTTTTTTAAATGAAGCAAAAACTGTTACTCATTGCAGTGCCAGAACTTGGGGAAGCTGACGACCGTTCAGATTGGTCATGACAACTCAGGGCTACTGGCCAAGTGGCTGGTTGATTGTGTCATGGTCAGGAATGAAATAACAGGACACACGTACAAGTAAGCAACAAGTTTCAATTTTCCTTGTCTGAAATTCTTGTTGAGTTTAGAGAAAGCAAGAAAGCATTCACCTTCTCCTTAACTCTGATTGGGGCTGATCTGGGTCCCTGGTAGGGTTGGGTTGGTCTCCCCCACCCCCAGTTCTCTCATTTCAGAAGCCCTGGTTGAAGTCATATAATCTGATAAATACTAAATGAGATTTGAGTGCAAGATTTTCTTTGCATCTTTCTGAGACAGGACAGACAGTATGGATACTTTTTAAGTGATTCATATGTTTGTGTCTAATAATTAATTTCTTGATTTAAAGTAGTGTGGTAAAATTGTGCACAAATTAACTCTTTAAACCCCAAGAGCTGAAATGCTGGTCTAGGGGAAATATTAAGAAAATAAAAGGTTTTGATGATTTCTTTTCTAATCTTCTATTGAGTACATACCTCTGTGAGCTCCAGATCTCAGAGTTGGCCACAGTGTAGAGGGGAAGGTAGGAGGATGTGGGATGCAATGACTGGGGGTATAGACATGTGCATGGATTTCATTAGGGCTGTGTATGGGATCCAGAAGTACAGCAGTAAAATGTGAGGTGAGGTCTGAGTATGAGGAGATGTCACAGCCTCAGCTGGGGGAATCTCTGTGGGGATTTGGTTGTTAATCATCACAACACCCTTAAAGGGTGAATATCAGTTGTGGTTGCAAGTGAAAAACAGCTCGGCAGAAAAAGATGATGTGGACCATGAAATATGTGTGTGACCCAAACTTTGCCTGTTTCCCTGTTTCTAAGGATGATCGGTTGTGGTGCAGGGGCTGCTCCCGCAGAGTTCTGCTTTGTGAGAATTTTCTGGGAGCAAAGTATTCCCTGCCTGTGAGCAGTGTTTATTGGGTGCCAGCTGTCCCCCAGCTTTGAGATGAGGCTGCACTGTGTGCGTGGCTGAGCTGTGCTTGTCCTGGGCGTGCTGCAGGTTCCCCTGTGGGCGGTGGCTGGGAAAAGGCGTTGACGATGGCAGTTTGGAGCGAATACTCATTGGAGAGCTGGTGTCCTCCTCGTCTGATGAAGAGCTGGGAAAGCAGTGCCGCACCCCGCCCCAGCAGAAATCTCCTACGGTGACTCGGCGGCTGAGCATCACTTCCCTCACAGGGAAGAACACCAGTAAGTCTTCGACTTCCTCCCCGGGGTCGTAGAGAAGGGGGCAGCTGCCAACTGCTGGGAAAAAAAAGCTTCTGTGAGCAGGAGGGTTCATCCTGAAGCAAGGCTTGGTGCAGAGCAGCAACTGCAAGCTGATGAGCTTTTCCTGCCATCTCTGGTTGGTGTTTGCTCTGTGACGTACACGTTGTCTCTTTCAGTGTCCCCTTTTGACTGCTGAGAGATAATAATCTCTTTCTTTGGAGCATGGAGATACGAGATGAGGGTGGAGGAGGCAGCAGAATTTGCAGTAGCTGATGCTGCTCAGCCTCCCAGCTCACTTTGCAGTCTGTGGGAAGACAGGCCTCTCTGAGGGCAGCTCACAGCTTGATGGGGCTGCTGTGAACTGCCTCCTGGCAGAGCTTATCTCTGGAGGGACTCTAGGGCATATCAGCCTCACATCCCTAAAATTAGCTTTTATGAGTAACTGCACTTGGCTACAACAGGACACGGGGCTGTGAGGGTCACATGAGGCATTCTCTGCTAAAGCAGATGGAACGGTGTAGATCCTGTTCTTACATCCGTCCAGCTCCTGTAAAATAAGAGGACATGACTGCTGAAATGTCAAGCAAGGAAAGATGAGCCTCCAAGAGTAATACAGCATTTAAAACCCACCACTTCAGCTAGTCTGCTCTCCATCATTTCACAGAGCCTAATGCGGGACAGATCCAAGAGGGAATCGGGGAAGCTGTGAACAATATTGTGAAACACTTTCACAAGCCAGAGAAAGAGGTAATTCCTACTTTTCATTACTTGCCTGCATATTTTTATAAACAGAAATGGCACTGAAGTACCAGTAGACGTACTGCCTTTAGATCTGAAGTTTCTGGCATCCAAACAAGGCAAGTTATACTTACCAACTCTCCCTTTCCCACAGAGAGGGAGCCTTACCATTCTGTTGTGCGGAGAAAACGGTCTGGTTGCAGCACTGGAGCAGGTCTTCCACCATGGATTCAAATCAGCTCGCATTTTTCATAAGAATGTCTTCATATGGGATTTCATAGGTAAGCTGGTATGTGATTTGGAGGAGAAAGCTTAGGGCAAAATGACTCCTCACACGCAGACTTTGGATTCTCATCAGCTGGGGTGTCGTATCTCCTGCCAAGCACCTGCTCCAGGTTGCTAAAAGTCAGTGAGAAACCTGGTGGAAGACAAGAAATACTAAACTGTGTAAGAGAAGAGTGTGAGTCTGTGCAGGAATTTAAGCATTCATAGTTCAAACAGCTGCTTTTCTGAGAGAAGGAAGGTGGGCTGGAGGTTGGAGTAGAAGAGCAATCAGTGTTAGGGGGAGAGCTGGGAAAGGGTAGGGAGTGAAAGGTTTGGATTTTTAGTTGTTTATGAGAACTCTCCTAATCACTGCACTGGTCTTCTGGTGATCCTTACCTGTAGGCCTATGTAGGGGTAATTTAAGATGTACTTCCTCCCTTAGAACAGGCTTGCAGGCTGAGATGCTTAGCCTGAGGGTAAATGCTTACACAGAAAAAGTAAAAAATCAAGGCTGATGGTATCACTTACAGTGAAACCATTGAGGGGTGCTCTGGTGCAGCTCCTTGGTGTTACCTGTGTTAGACATCAACCAGACTGACCAAGGCCGTGCCATGTTAAAGGTGGAGGTGATCACCTACCTATGGTCTTCAGAGTCAGGAATCCATAGATGAGCTCTGGAATAGCTCTGAACAGGTCGGTTTTTTAAGCATTCCCTTGTGTGATTCTGTGTCACAATGAAGCGCTTCTGCTCACTGGGTTCTGATGTTCTCCCTACCACAGAGAAAGCTGTTGCTTATTTTGAAACCAGTGATCAGATTGGAGACAACGAGGAGGCCCTTTTGCTTCAGAGATCTTCATGCAAAACCTTCTGTCATTATGTGAATGCCATCAATACAGCTCCAAGGAACATTGGAAAGGATGGCAAATTCCAAATCCTGGTTTGCCTGGGGACAAGGTACCAAAATGCTCTTCATTATATGTGTCCTCTGGCATTAGACTAGAAGAATATTTTCCCACCATTGTTATTACCATTAGTTTTCCATTTTAAGACATCTCACACCTTTCTCTTATCCAGTGCCTATTTTAGGCAGCTTTAGTACTACATCAAAAATTGGAGCAAAGAAGCACTAATAATACATGGCTAGTGTCTAAACTGCTAAAAATGCTTTGAGCTTTTTTATAACTGTTAGCCTGACAGTCATGTGTATGACATCTGTCTTGAAATGCTATTTTTGATGAAGTACTGACTTTGGGAGTGCAGAGTTCCTTTTCGGGAGCTGGTGAATTTCTAAATTCTCATTCAGTTGCCTGTGAAAATGGGATGTCTGTTATAATTTTGACAGAACTGTTCTAGATGAACTTTTCTTTCCTAATAGGGCATTTTCTGTCTTGCACTTAGGGAGGGGCAGGAGGGTGGGACTTAGTTGTATTTTTGAGGGTAGAAGTTGGTATTGTCTAGAAATAAGTACCAGTTTTGTCTTGTCTGTCTGGATACTTGGAAAACCAGTTGGCAAACAGTCTGTCACATTTTCCTCAGGTTTTACTTCTCCTGTTCCTGATCTGAATGTGTTGCTGAATTCTTATAAATGTCCAATTCTGCTAGTATCTTTCAATTTTCATTTCTACAGTCAGCAGTATTTTACTAACCAAGTCAAGGGTCGTGATTACACGGGGGACTTGTACGTGCAAACAACACGCACCACTCACCAAAAGGGGCTGCATGTTTTGGGCTGTGCTCTTGAAGAAGAATTCCAGTGTGAGATCTGTTGTACTTGGTGCTAAAACAATGCCTGTCCTGCCCTTTTCAGGGACCACTTGCTGCCTCAGTGGATCCCGCTGCTGGCAGAGTGCCCGCCCATCACGAGGATGTACGAGGAGAACGCTCTCCTCCGGGACCGCATGACTGTCAACTCCCTTATCCGAGTCCTACAGACATTGCAAGATTTCAACATCATCCTAGAAGGATCACTCATTAAAGGAGTGGATGTTTAGCATGGCTTTGCTGAGAACTTCATTACTCCTTTCCCAAACAAGCAAACCACAATTGGAGACACGTCAGGACTTGAATGCCATGGTAGTGCACCACTGTAAGGCAAAGCTGCTGGTGGAAGCAGGATTGGGAAGCCCAGTTTGTGCCCGATGGGGACTGGCCTCTAAAGCTGCAGAAAGCTAAGATGCAGTATTGTAGTTTATTTGAAACAGAAATTTAGTACAAAAAATAGAGTATTTTCATGTGTTAGATGTGTGTAAATACGCTATCTTCTTTAAGAAATTATATTACTCTAAGAAATTTTTCTTAGACTGAATGTTCTTGTTCTGACTATGAGTAGCTTAAACCAGGGGAAGGACTTGGGGGAGGGAGGGAAGGACCAAGGTGGGAAGGGATGCCGCTACTTGCTTGCGAGGAAGAAGCCAATCAACGTGTAAATACAGCGCAAACTCAGCAGGGCTTTTTTCAGGTATTGCAAATTAACACAGCAAATATCCTTATGTAGCCATTGTGATCGTGTCACTGTTGGAAACGCTGTAAGCATATGCTGGTTTACTCTACTTTCCATGGTCTCTCTTAGTTTGTTGTTTGTTTGAAGACTCACCTTCCCGTGCATGGAAGTCGTGAGTCGTCAGTTTTTTTCTGTAAGGTCTTTTGTGTCACTCCTGTTGATCTCCAAAAGGGGAAACAAGTGTTGGAATGCTTAAACACTGGAGAGGAGGACTGCTGTCAGCCTCAGAGCCTGAGAGTATGAGACACCTGTGGAAGCCTTGCTGCTGCAGCCTGAGGTGGGGACTCAACTCAGTGTGTCCCTTCCCTGTCTAGATGTTCTCATGATTCACCCTCACCCTCAGCCAGTTTGTGTGGTGAATGACCTTTTTTTTTTCCCATGATGAGGAATTTGGTTTATACCAAATTCTTGCTGTACTTGAGAAGAATCATTGCTGTAGAGCCACAAACACCACTGTTGCTGTGCTACCGAACTGTATCAACTGGCTTTGAAATGCTGACAGGTTTTGAGTCTTCCTTTGTCATGCAGAATGAGTGTTCCTAGGAGAGTACAGGATCTTGGATTAATTTTTTCTTTTTTTTTATTGTCCAGCTACAAAAAGAAAAGGAATTAAGCAAAAGGAGGAAAAAAAATAATCTCACGTTGGTATTTTGAGGCTTCTCTCCTACACTCTTTGCAGTTAATGTGTTACTAATACAGTACATATATAGAGATACAGCTCTTGGTGAGGAACTGGGAGCAACTGTATGATACAAATTTAACAAGAGATTATGTCAAAATCACCTTGTGAATCCCGTGCAGCAAAGACAGGGTGTGTTTTCCATTCTTGTGGATGGGAGTTGGAAGGATCTGAGGACATCGTTAGCTTCACCTGGTTTTAATTTTTGAAAGTTAGCTTAAGTATAGGTTTTTGTTTTCACTTGTTTATTCCCTACGATCTTGGGCGTTTGGTCAGTGGATTCTTTGGATGTCTCACTGCCAGCTGAGGCTTGGGGAAGGCCCCTGACTGGCACTGTTAAGTGTGTTGCCTTGCACTGTGCTCTCAAGTGGCATTAGGAAGGACTTGGCAATGGTGGACAGCAGCAGGTCTTGGCATAGTGTGCACGTGGTGGAAAGAGGGATGGGAAGTGAGGAAAAGGAAAGAGGATGAAGATTAGGGTTTGCTTTATCACCTGCCTTTTGTCAAGCTTCTCTATTTTCCTGTGGGCCTTCTGCTGCCCAGTTCTTAGAACAGCCCTCACTTCAGTGTGGAAGCTTCACGTCATACTCCCAGCCAGAAGAAAACCCTTCATTTGTTTCATTGGAGAGTTTTATGTTATAGAAGTTTGTTTGTTTCTAAGAAAGAAGTAAAATAACACTGTCAAGGAGCCTTTGACTTTAAAGAAGGTTCCAGTTTTCAATAACCATTCTTTCCTTCTGGGCTTGTGCTTCCTTAAACTGACTAAACTCATCCCAAATACTGTAGGCAGCACTGCCATGTCACTGCAGTGGGTGTGAGTAACTAATGTAAAGGCTGTGAATGGTGTCTTGATTTAGTAGCCAGAGCCCACAGCTGTGTGACATCTCTCTTACATTTCCAGAAATGTGAAATTTGGGGTGTTAGGGTTTTCTTAAAGTCAGCAGATGATGCATGACAACCCTTCAGCAGCAACTGAAAATGTGTCCCTGTACTTAATTCTATCAATGAATTACACATTTAGCACCAGAAACCATGTGGCAGCATTATTTGGTAATGACTGCTTAGGATGTTTTGATTTCTATTACAACTCAGGCCTTTCATGTCTAATGACTGCTATACAGGATTTTTTCACGCCCAACCCAGCCTAAGTGACTTTCGTTTTACTGAAATAACCACCTCTTCAGTCCTTGGATTTCTTCACAGCATCATCTGCATTTGCTGGCTGGGTGCTTCCCAAAGTACACTGCTGCAGACTTCTCCAAAGGCTGCGTATGACTGGAGCAGTCCTAACATTCATCTGACATGACAAGGGTTAAGTGCAAGCAGGATAAAGTAGAAATGTGGGCACCTCTAAAGGTCATTCATTTAAATGAATAAACCACACACAGGGAAAAAAAGGCAATAACTACATTAAGTCTTTCTTAAGTTAAAAGAAGTCAAAACCTGAGAATTTTAAAAATTCAAATCAGGGCCTTTCCCCATTTCAGACTACATTAAGAAACCTTTAGCACTTAACACAATTTCACGTCAGCTTTTTCAGCAGGTGTTGACTTGTTCGGTTTTGTCAGGTTTCACATCATATTAATACTAATACAGTAAAAATTACGTATGTCTCATGTTTCCTTGTAGGCAATAAACCACCCCAAGATATGTTTAAAGGGGCACAACTGAGTGCCTCAGATTCCTACAGGAGTAGTTATTTGACAGCCTTGGGAGAACGGCTCTTCATAGTGAATTTTTAGTCTACCATGTATGGTTTGGTTTTTTTTTAGTGGACTACTTTTGTTTATTCGAAACTGTGAGGTTTGTCCTGTAAGGTTTACAGAAATTGTTCTACCCACTAGAATGGTGAGAAACCCATCAGGATTCTTCTAACACAGTTTTTACTTCAGTGTTAAAGCACCTTCTTTGGTTGAGAAAGGGAATCTTGGAAAAGACCAAAGCTCTCTGGTATCTGCTTTTTAAAAAAACAAAAAAAATTCCTGTCCAATGCCCATCTGGAGATGTCTGAGTTTGCATAGTCCTGTTGTACTAACAGCCAGCATGGTAACTTGAGGGAGTCAGAGAATCAGATGCCTCACTGTGTACAAAATGTGTATTTATAATTCTCTGAAATAAATGAAGTTGTACTGTTTAGTGAAAAACCTACTCATGTTTATTCCAAGTTGGTTTGTGTAATTAGCTATCATTGTTCCAAAATGTGTTTTTAGGGTAGTTGCGCAGCAGCGTATTTGAGAAAATTCCTTCTTTCAATCAAATGAAGGTGCGCGTCGTGAGGGGAAATATTGTGTGTTACACTTGAAATGTACAAATGTGCCCTGTATAGCTTAAAATGATCCCTAAATGTCTCCATTAAGTATATTTTGTCTTTACATTATTACTAACGGAATAAGAACTGGATTATTTTCAAGACTACATTAGTAAAAGCATTGTTCTATCAAGCACTTTAACATGCACACCACAAACCGACATGGGTTTTTCAGGTTTTGAAGTACATTGAAATACAGCTTTTCATGCTATGTCCTTTACAAATAAAACTGTGAGAATAATGGTTGGTGTCACTTTCTCCTTGCAGAGGAACCAAGAGATTCGGGTCTCAAGCCGAGGAGCTGATCTGAGCCTGGAGGGAACAAACTGAACAGAATGATCCAGCTGGTGGTGACTCTGGTACTGGGAACTTGTTGGAGCAAAGTTGGGGAGAAGGGGGTGTGAGGGCATGTTCCCAAAACCAGCCCTTCTGCCTCCTCTGACACAAAGGGGAGGCAGAGACCGTGCTGAGCCCGAGCAGCTCTTTATTCCAAGGATTAGGTGGAAAACGTGGCTGATGACAGGGAAGAAATGGGATCACAGTGAAGCTGAGCTCTTACCAGGGCAGAGTTGGCTAGGCAACCTGGATTGCTTTGCCCTTAGCATCTGGGAGAGTGGGGAGAAGGAGGATGGGATTAACTTGTAGCAAAGAGTCTGGTTCCTCTCTTGAGGTGAGTTTCTCTGATGTTTGAACTCAGGGTTAAAATGCTGGAAGGAAGCTCATGCTCTCCAGTCTGTCAGGTAGCACGTTGTGGAAGAAGAAAGGTTGATGGACAAGAGAGAGATGGATGCCTGCAACTAAAAACGTGAAGAAAAAAAAATAGTGAAACCTCTTTTCTAGGTTGGACTGGATTTTCAGAAATTTCCCCCGTGTCCCTCTCAGCTTTAGGTATGCTGGAATTGGCAAAAACAGGAGAACTTCCGGAAACTTCGACAGTTTGAAATGCAGAGCCCTGCATGTGTGTGTGCATGGTGTGTGTGAGGTAGGGCATGTCTGTTCATGCATTTTAACTCTGTTTTGAAGAGGCAGAGAATCTCAGGAAGGGACTGAAAGTCTCAGAGCTTGGGATCATTTGTGTGGGAATCTTGAAATATATTGTGAGGTAATACCGGTGCTTATCAACATTACAGCATCCCATAAATGTGAATAAAATCCACAGAGCTGCTTATTGTCAACTGTCAGTGGGTGGAGTGCCCGTACCTGTGCACCTCCTTACTAAATTTTTGTATATTGGAGATCGTGAGGTCTGACATCCTAAAGGCAGTCAGTACTTGAAGTAGGGCAGAACTAAGCTTGTCCAGGTGAGCAAGTGCAGATAACTTCCTCTCCACTGCGCTGTCATTGATGCAGTCTGGGAATGCTGCAATGTGTTCTGCAAAGGAGGAATAGAAGAAAACTGAGAAAACTTGCATGGGTAGGAGTTGAAATAGCTCATCAACCCAGTTTGTTCCTTTCCAACATTTCAGGTAAGCTCGTTCAATGAAAAAAATTGTACTCAGGTTATGAGTGAAACTGCTGCCATCCCATCAGCTCAGAGAGTGAGGCTCCTGTCGCTGCAGTCGGGGAGCATTTCATTGCCAACATTCCTATTTCTCTCCTGCTTTACCGTCAGCTGTGTATCAAAAGCTGTTTTGAGCCCAGCACAGGGTGTGAAGGGAATGGGAAATTCCTGTACGGGTCTGCTATCTGGTGGCTGGTTAGGGTAAGCTCTCTGCCAAAGCTGCTGCAGAGCTGATTTGTCAGTGGGGAGCTGTGGTTCTGCAGGAAGGCTTGACACTTCTCAGAGCCCAGCTGCATTCCCTGCAGACCTCACAGGGCATCTGAGATCCTCTGAACGAACTTCTGTCAGAATGTGACCAGGCAGATTATTTTCTCCTTGAACCAAGCCCACCTTTGTCTTGAGGGGAGGGAGGGAAAAGCCATAAGAGGAAACACAGCCAACCCTCCCCCCAATCCTGACCCACAGCATATTTTTTATGCTGAAAAGGAGCTCACTGCTACGTGATCTAATGACTACCTTGTTACCATTCAATAATGGGTTCAGTGTGGTCCATAAATGTAAAATAATTGTTGTTTGCTTATGAGAGACTCAGGTGTTCACACCAGTCACTGAGTAATAGAGTAGTCTGTAAGATGGTGTTCCCCCTACTTGCAGTGGTTGTCCAGGATTCATGCAAATCACTCAGCTTGCACAAGGGGTAAATGTAGGAGATGGACCACACTTACAACTCTCTCTGTGGAAAATAACTGTCCTTTGCCCAGCATGGTCCTTTTAGTTTTATATGGCCCCTTCCCTGTACTCACTGACTTTCAGTCACTGGCCAGAGCAGCCAGTTGAAATGGGTGAATCGTGGTCAGTTCACCCAGTTTTGGGTGCTCAGCCCTGCTGCAGGACGAGGTGCAATGTGGTGAATGAGCAATTGAGTTGGACTTGCAGAGTGCATTTGGCACGACTGTGCAGCAGAAGTAATTCCCAAGGAGCTCAAATGTTTATCAGAGGGCATCTTTCTCTCAGCAAAAGGCAGGCATGGAGAATGCTAGAGATGTCCCAGTCTCCACACAGTACATTCAGTGGCAGATTTTCCCCTGCTCCTACGGCCAGCCTAAACTGGTTTAGGCCAACAAGCCTAAACTAAAATGAAATTAAACTCAATGGCAGCCAGATGTTGGTTTTGGTGCTCTGCAATTCCTTGCATTCTCCTGCTTTCAATGAAAGGTTTCCACAAAGGCTGGTGTCAGCCTAGGAAAGCCATTTCCCTTACCTTGCCCCTGCAGCCAGTGGGAAGAGATGGGCTCCTTCAGTAGGCCTTGCAAGGAGAAACCTCACTTGGCTGCTTTTAATTATGCCTAAAGAAGTCCAACAGAGGCAGCTTGCCCTCGGAGGCTGAGCTAGCATTAATCTTTATGAATATTCCCACCAGCACTGTCCTCCCATACAAAATTCTTTCCTTCAAAGGCACCCAAGTGATATATTGTGATATATTTACACATCAAAAAAACAAAGTTTACTCTTGTAAACTCTAAAGGTGATGGACTCAGGTAGGTTTGTTTTTTTTTTACAATATATTGATAATTTAGATATGAAGACAAATCCCTTATTTTTCTTACAGTGGCACGCGATACAGACCAGAAAATGTGGCTTCAATTTCTAAGTCTCCCTGACTTCCCCCAAGAGCTTTAAGCAATTTGCTTGTGTCATATCCCATCTTGCAGGTAGGGAGCTGAGGCACCGAGTGGGGGGCTTTGCTGCAGCTGGTTCTGCCTCACCAAGGAAGGATGTTCAGCCTTGGGGTCAGCAACTGCTCCTCTAGCATTCACTGGTGTGTGACTGAGAGCTGCTTTCCAGTGCTGCTGTGGCAGAAGTGCCCTGAGGTCTCATCTGTGATTAAATCCAGTTTAAAGGCATTGGTGAAACCTGTTGATTTGTGGTGTTCTGGGCTTGCAAGTCTGTCAAGCTGTGTGTGGTTGGAGAGTTTTGTAATTGTCCAGACAGAAGAACAGGCTTTCTTCCTACTTAGCTACAATACAGTAATTACGAGTACTATCAGCAATGTGATTAAGCACTGCAGAAATGCATAAAAACCCTGGCTTGGCTGTTGTGTGAGGGTGGCAGTGATTCCCTTCCAAAAGGGAGGAAGAGGAAACAGGTATTTTGCAAAAGCACCTTTCCATGGCTTTTCATCTGGAGTCCATAGCTCTTCTAGGAGGTGCAGACATTCATTAACATCAAGTTAACCATGTCCCCTCTCTGCCCCACAACCTGTCCCTGCTCATTGCAAGCCCAAGTAGATCATACCAGATCCACCACACCCATGCCAGAAAATGCATGGTGGAAGACCCGTGAAGTGCTAGCAAGAGTTTTCCAGTAGTAATTTGAAATGGTCAGTACAACTGAGAATCATCTTTGTGGTAGTGGTGTTTGGTTCTGGGGTTTTTGTAAAGGCATGGATTCAATTTCAAATGAACTGGGAAGTCAGTCCAAAGACTCTGTGCTTCTGTACTTGAGATAGTGTGAACTCTTCCATGAAGTCTCCTTAGCCTGTTTCTTCTGCTCTATGCTCTCACCTAAATTAAGTTCACCTGCTTGCACATGTGCAGCTTTTGAACTGTCATTACCCCATGAGATAAATAGAATGTGCTCTAAATTGGACTGTGCAATATGTACCCTCCAGCATGGAATCAGTGTGGCTACTGGCTTGCCTGAGATCTAAACTTCTCGCAGATGGTTTGTGGTTCCTGACTGTATAAATAGTGTGAAGCTGGCTAGAAGTGGGTGTGGTGCACAGGATATTCTCCCCCAACCCATAAAATGACTTAAAGAAAAACTGCATTCAGGGAATGTAAGTGGAAACAACCACCCTATGGCTCTGCCCAGCTTTCATGTTCCTAAAGCTGTGGAAAAAGTTTCCATTTGTGGTGACAGGAACACAGGAGAACCTGGAAAAACTTGCAGACCAGAGAAGCTATTTCATTCATCCTCGGCATGGACTTTGTTAGAAGAGAATTTCAGATGTCAGCAGGAATTTGTGCTAGACAGGGGTAGTGTGGGTAGCTGTGTTCAGTGAGAAATAGGATAGCTGCTCTGGGCTTAGTCATTTGTGTTTAACTGGCACAATGCTAAAAAGTGAGGAATGAACTAGCTGATCTTCAATTCAAAAGTGTGTTCTGGGAAGTGCAAATACAAGTTGATCCACCATGGCTTGCTGAAGTCAGTGAAAGTTCCTAAAACTGATGAGTTTAGACAGGCATTCATGAACACTGGTGTCTGCAAAACCTGTTAGTTTGTGCACAGAAGAGAAGCGACCCTCTTTTGGGAAAATAATGAAGTGGCTGTTGTTGCTGCTTTCAACACACCGTGTTCATTAGGACAGTCCCAGTCTTCCACGCAAGAGTTGGCTTCCAGATGATCTCAGCATTTTAAGTACAAGTAGTTATCTCTGTGAAGGGCCAGGCTTGTGCTAGGGAGGATACTGTAGAGCCTCGTGTTAATCTCTTCAGTTAAGATAGCGTGGGACAGAGAAGTGGCAGACACAGGGTGTGACAGGCAGGATGCGGACTGCGAAGGCTGCTGCTGTTGGCTCTGGATAGAGTTGTGAGCAGCATGGTTTGTCTTATCATGAAGTGCAGGATGTTCTGGATAGATCCCCCCGGCAAGTGGAGGCAAATCTGAGCCCTCATTCCCCGTGGCAGAGCAGGAACTGGCAGTACAGGCATGTCCCTTTTGTCCCCTCCGCAGCCACTCCAGGCTCTCGTTATCAGAAGCATTTTTCAGCAGGGTGCACACATCCATCTTTCGCTTGCACTTGGCCTGTAACCGAATTAAGTTTTCCTCTGACTTTAGAAGTTAAATCTGTTTGCAATGGGACCAGCTCCTGCAAGCATCCAAGGTGTTGGGAAGTTTTTGTGCAAAAATTGATGCAGGGCTACCAGTACATTTTCCCAAGCACTGCAGGCCTAATGCCTTGGCTGGTTTGTCATCCAAGCTGGCTGTGTTCCTGGTGATGTCCTAAGCTGAGCTACTGAGCAAGGTCCTCCTCACAGAGCTCCCGGGGATGCCGCTCTGTCCCTTGGACCTTGCTCCTTCCAGGTTTCATAAGCAGTGGGATTCTGAGAGACTTCTGTGCTGGGAATAAGGGTTAGGGAGGGAAGGAAAAGGCAGCAGGAGCACGAGGTGGGAGGAGGGAGTCCATAATTCATTTGAAGTGGTTCTCAGCAGGTAGCGTTTCCATGCAAGCACCTCTCTGACTTCCCCCCCAGCAAAGTACTGCTTGGGGGAGGATGGCAGGAGGGCTTGCACTCCCTTTGCTCCTCCCAAACGTTGAAGTGACTTTCTACCTCTAGCTTAGGCAATTAATTAGGTAAGGAAAAACTACTGAGGACTCCAGGCACAATACACACTGTAACGTCTTCATCAATTTCCCCTTCCCCCTCTTTCAAAAAAAATACTTGCCTGCAAGGGCCTGTACTATTTTTTCCTGTGCTGGCACAGGAGCCATGGGTAAGGAGATGATGGTAGCAGCTCTTTGTGACTGTATAATAACTCATAACTTTCTTACTCAGCTAATTAAAACCAAAACGCCTCTAGCTACCCTGAAAAATGTAAATAACGTTTATTAAAACATTGTTCTGTGGTATAACCAGCACCCAAGTTACAGAAAGGCTGTTACAAAACAGGACTTTGCTTGTGAAGAAGTGGATGGCTGCAAATCAAGTGAGTACTGGGCTTTCTTCATGAAAGCATGAAGCTGGGGACAGAGAGAAGTGTGTACAATTAAAAATGCATGAAATGCAGAGGGCAAACAGCTGGCAGGGGCCAAAGCTCTGTGAACACCTTTGCACTGTGCTTTGCCCATCTCTGGAGTTAGCACAGATAATGCAATATGAGAGTGGAATATGCAGTGAGACAAGATTTCTCCAAGGGCATTGTGTTCTTAGCACAAGTAGCAAGGTAATTGGAAGACAAAACACATCAAAGCAGGAGAAAAAAGTTTTGATGAGACAGGAGAGTGTTCTTGAATCTCTGGCTAAATGCACAATGCCTGTTCAACAGCAGATCTGCTGTAATATAAAATAAAGGTAATGTAATGTAAAAAAACATGAACGTGAAGCCAGGAACAAAGTCTAGTCCAGTGTTAGGACACACAGCTCCTGTGTATTCACATTTATCTCAAAACCCAAGCATGTTTCATACAGGCACAGAATGAACCCTTGGTGCAAAAGCGAGTGAGTGAAACTCCTTGCTTGTTCCTTGCACCTGATAAAGATGCTATGGAACAGGCCTGGTCTAACTCTTCAGCTGTGGCAATGCCAGACTAGCTTGAAAGAATTTGATCCAACTTTTGAGCACTCTAATCTGAATATATAAACCCTCTAAAGATAACTAAATGAAGAACTCTGGGATTACAAGAGCATGTAAAGCCACGTGCATATCCTAGCCTTGCTGAGCTGAACAGCCTGAGCCATCCTAAATACCTGTTTCTTGAAATGTGGAGACATTTGGAGAAGTGCTTCTGCTTTAATGCAGGAACAAAACCTTTCCCATTCAGTAAGAGGTCCTGCCACCACTGTCATAGTACAGTTGGCAGGGCTTTGGAAACAATTCATGAAGGGTTTGTAAAAGTTCCACATGAGAACAGATGTTTTAAAATGCATTTTCTTTGCATTGTGTAGGAGTTCATCTCATTCTGTGATCTCAGTTTAAGTTACTTGTCCCAAAGAATCAGATTCACAGGCACAAATATCCTACTGAGTCAATGTTTGCCATCTTGCAAAGATGAGGATCTTTGCAAGATCCTCAGACTAGGATCAAAAACATCAATGTATGCCTTGGTCAAATGAAAAATCACGGTTCCCGTCTTCTTTTAGTTTTGGGAGAAGGTTCTGTCTCTGTGTCTAGTGAAAAACTTTGTTTCAAGATGTTGCTTTATGTTGGAATCCAGCCTTGTTTAGTACCCAGAATTTGCACAACTAACATGGGTCCGTGCAGAGTAAGCTGCTCATGGACCGACAAGCTGCACAGTCTGGAAGAAATCAGGTAGTAGTTACCAGTTTGATTTATTCTTTCTATCACTCTCACTTTCTGTCACACCCTGGGCATCCTGCATTGGTGAACAGTATGAGACATAAAAGCTGACATGTGTTTTATGACCTTCTTGCTAAGGTTCATCTGATACAATCTAGATCAGGTGGTTTTCATCCAGTCAGAGCAGTCTCCAGTTCCTGAACAGAGAATAACTGGAGTATGCTTAGCTGGCTCTGCACTAGAACCAGTCTGCACATCCAGGTACGGCTTCCTTCTGCCTTCCAAAAGCTAATCCCTGTTGCCTTTAGCCTCCTAGATGTGGTCATGCTGGTCAGAGACACCTCACAGCCTGGGGATGGTCTCTGTGCCAGCCCCAGCTTTCTGGTAAGAGAGTAGATTTACTTTTCAGCTGGACACAATGATGCAGTTTATTTTCCCAGGACAAGAGACTCCACTCTGCTTCACACACCATGTGTGGCCCTGTGTCTCTTTTGAGACAACTGTGTGGAATGGATGCTGTCACGTGATGAACACTTTGGGCGGTCCTTTGTTGTAAGATCACTTTATGGTACGTGTACTTTGCAACTGGTTAATGCTGAGTACTATTTCTAATTTCCTGTGACTGGTGCTACGGGCATTACTGATCCTGCTTGAGAGAAACACAAGTTCTCCAGCAACAGGTTATTGACTACCTCAAAGAAATTAGTTACTCTCATTTCCTATTTAAGGAGAGGGAAATGTCAGGACCATACATAGAACACGTAAGTTTTGTAAGCCCTTAGTGCCAGCAGAGAACTAGCAGTGAAGGGAACATGTCATACTTCTTCAAGAGGTTTTGGGATGTTTTCAAGTCTAAAGCAGCTGTCACCCCACCACATTAGACTAATTCCTTAGCAGGGCTTCCCCCACTGATGGTAACAGACTGCCCTCCAGCAACTCAGCCTCAGTTTCTCTGAGGAATGCAGTTAAGATGCTACAGCCAGCAACTCTGTGTTTTTGCAAGGGCTGTATGTGAATTTCACACGTGCAGATGGCCCACCAACCAGTACAGACTTGGTGAATGGACAATGAAAAACTGCTGTCACAACTGCTGCCTCTGACCGATCCTTGGTTGTTTAGAGAATGACTTGCCTGAAGTATGACCACAAGTACCTGTTGGAGGGGAGTCTGAGTCTTCCTCTGTGCATTTAGACCTTTAAAAACAGTGGAGCAGGAAGCAGTGATGACAGATTATATAAACCCAGCAGGGAGGGGTGCTGCTGCAGAGCAGAAGCTGGCCAGCATGAAGACACACCAAGACACTTGGAAGGAAACAGTTGTGCAGGCATCTCTGAGTCCTGCTGTCCCCCAGGAGGTGGGACAGATGTAGACACCAGCACAGGAGCATCCCAGCCCTAAGGCAAGGAGCACTGGGAGTCTGGGACCGTGGGCATGGGAGGGGACTGTCACAGCACAGAGATTTACAAACACACACAGTGTTTACCAGAGCTCAGGGATCTGTTGCTATGGGCAGGGGCACCTGTGCAGTGGGTTTGAAGGAAAGGGGACTGTGGCACTGACCTGTTTCACTCAGCCCCCAAGAAGCTGAGTCTGGCACACTCTGCCTGGCTGCACCAGGTTCACATCCTGATATCCTAGTCTGTCTAGGGATAGATAAATAGGTGGCAGTGATTTGAAGCGAACTTCTGAGTTTAGCCATTGGTATCTGTCTCCCAGGACACCCTAAAAATGTTGTTTCCAGTGCCCCAGTCAGTATCTACATGCTGACTCGTTGTAAGGAGCATGCTGGGAGCCCATTTACCACAGCTTATAAAAGAGGCTTTAAAGGGCTGCTGCTGCCTTAAAGAATGGCACAAACAAAACTCCTCCTGTTTTGCAGGCCTCCTATGAATGGCTACTTATTCTAATGTACAGCACGATGTGTTTTGTAAGAGGGAAAGTTTGGCCCGAGTGTGTAAGTGAGAAGAACTTGAACACTTACTCATGCACACGAGTGGGAAAGACCTGGACATTCCCAGCTCACACACGTCTGCCGGATGGGCACCGACACCCTTGCTCCTGAGGGTGGCAGCTGAGTCACTCCTCCTGCCGTCTTTGTGTGGCTCAAGTGTCGGAACAGCCTCTCGGTTCTGGAAAAGCTTGAGGCTCTAGAAGTAGAGGGAACACCACGCTGGCCAGACCTGCAGTCTGAGGTCTGTCTGGGACCGTGGCTGATACAAGATGTCACAGGGAAAAGTGCCTGGGACCTTAAACTGTTTTGCTCACCATGAAGCAGCTGGTCCAAGCAGGAGGGATTTAGCCCTTGTTTAAACTGGTTTTTTATTACATGGTGTGAATTGGGTGTTTGTGGTTCCCTAATCAACTCTGAGTGCAAATACTGAGCCCTGACATATGCAGGGCAAAGAAGGATCAGCACAAGAGGTCACTTCCAGAGCTATCCAGTTTTCCCACTTTCCTCCTCCAGATAATGCAAATCAACCAGTAAATACTGCTCTTGCTTTTGAAACCTTGAGTTAGGACTGGTTCAACCACTGCTAAGGGTAGTCATCCTGACAAGAAGAGTCAGTCAGTTCAGCTATGGATAGAGATTTGTTTTGACAGCATGCTGAAAATAGCATCTCAAGAACCACACTGCTAGGTGGTTTTAGAAAGGCCAGTTTTTGAAATGTTTCTGACCAGCCAGCTTGGTGCTCTGTAAATAGCAGTCACTTTGTCTAGCTGTTTTTCAAAAAGTGCCCGTGCCTGGAGGACAATGCCATCCCAAGGCACCTCCTCACAGCCTGGTCATCCCTGCAGGCTGCTCTTATTCTGCCAGTCCTGGGGATGCCATTGCTCAAGGAGCCATCCTCGCGTGCTCACACTTCCCGTGTGCTCCAGGGCACTGCTTCCCGAGCCCCCTGCGTGCTCAGGTGAGCTCAGTCCCAGCTGGAGTGTTTCCCCTCTGTGGTGGTTTGAGCCAAATTTCAGGGAAACATCCAAAAAAGAACGTCTCCTCCTCAAAGGAAGACAGGTTACAGCCACCCCTCCCCCACCAGGTTCGGGAAAAAAAACATTTTCCTCGGAGGAATGTGAAAAAAGAAAAACTATTTATTTAACAAACACACAGGAAAATAATAATAATAATGCTAAATAACAAAAACCTCTCATTGTGAGAGGAAACCTGAAAGATTTAGAGTCCTTCTCTGGGTGTGGTCTCTCTCCTTCTCCTCGGAGCTGGGTGGGCGTGGGGGCCCCCCTCCAGGCCGGTGGAAGGTCCCTCGGTTCTGATGTTCTGGTGTTCTGAACAAGTCCAGAAGAGAAGAAAAAAGAANGCTCAGTTTTCTTCTCTGTCTCCTGCACTCAGTTTTAAAGGCATAGAAAGGCACAGGAGTCATGTCTGGGCATAGAACAGTGATAGGGGATACACAGCATAAAGTCACCCCAAGACACCCTCCCACAGCTCCTAGTCATCCATGACCCTCACAGATAAACCCACTCAGGTCCCACTGACTGAGAAAGGGACAGAAAACTCCAGCTGTGGCTTTAACCAAAGAGACCTCTTTGGGAGGTAAAAGGCTTGTGGTATAGAAGTCCTAAACTCTCCCGATTCAAAACCCACCCTCTCCTTTCTGAGACGCTTCATACGTTTTTCCTGGAGGTGGAAATAAGTTGCAAAATACTTTCTCCTGTCCCTGCAGGGCAGTCCCCTCTTGCATCCTTTCTCTCCTACATGCACAAGGCACTGGTGCTCGTGTCCTTGGTGATCTCTGCATCGCAGGGACAGTGAAGACAGAGGAGCTTTCCCGCTGGCCCTGAGATGTCTATCAGATCACTCTGTGCCCATGGAGCACAGGGGTCATGCTGCACACAGGCTCTGTGGCTCAGGCTCTGCCACCTCTGCCCTGGAGGCAACATCTGGGTCCCTCGACTTCTCTGCATGCTGTAATTTGCAATATGAACAGGCTGTCAGACCTGAGGGACGTCACTGAGGTCACATGTGTGTCCTGGTTTGGGTTTATTTCTCTTTCATCACCCTGTAGAGCTCACTCCTGACTATGAACATCCATTATGGGACCCAACTTGCTTTTGGGGATCCCCATGATCAATATCTGCTCAAATTTTGCCTGACACTTGCCCATCCTGCTTCTGCCCTCCCCTTATCTGCATGGCTTTCTGAGCCAATACTTCCTCCTGGAAAGCCTTCCACCTTTTCTTAGCTTCTTTTCATTCTCAGAATGAGATGCCTCTGCCCTGAGGAAGGGGGATGTATCCTGCTGCCTCCTCCCTCTTTGCTGCATTCTCCCTGTCTGCCCTTTTCCTCCACCTGCCCTTGTCTTGTTTTTCAGAGGATGTTGAGTGTCAAATTTGGTTGATTTGTTGCAGTCCAATTAACTGATTCAAGCCAATTAAGCTATCTGAAGTTATCTCTGTAATGTGGCAGCTTTGTTAGTCAACTCCATTCCCTCCTACCCATGCAAAAATTTTTGCCTCCAGCTCCTCCCTCCAGATTTTGGCAGTAGATTTCCACTTGGTTCTTGGCTGCTTGATCAAAGCTTGTGACCCGGACTGCAGATTCGGCAGATTTCCTTCAAGGACCAGCTCCTCCAGCTGCCTCCTTTCCCTGGTTAGCCAAGTCTGCCCACAGCTCTTCTTCCTTACCAGAAGACTTGCAATTAGTGTGTCTGCCTTTGACAGCTTGGCAAGAAGGTCAGCAATACTTTATCTCCTCATGAGACTTGTCACTTGTAACTGAGCCTGGAGAGGTATCACCATCCTCTGCCTTGCTTTGGCTGAGTGAAAACTGCTCACAGAGACATGTTTTTTCCATAGTTTCTTTTGGCTTTCTGCAGTCAAAGTCTGAAATCTGAAATCACCTCCTCAAAGTGCCTTTTTTCCTTTCATTCTGCCTGCTGGTACTGTAGAGTAAGAAGAAGTGTCACTGAGGACAAACCTTTCTGAAGAAAGAATGGACGATGCTTTAACCTGGAAAGAAAATGCCTCAGGTTTCTTGGTTTTATTCAGCAGAGCATCTTACACCTGTAAGAAAACCCCTCTGGCAGGTCCTGCTGCCCCTCCCCATGCTGGCTGTTCCCAGCAGAGGATCTCTGGCATCAGACAGTTCAGACAAAAACCAATTTGCTTCCCTAGGTGTTCCCATTCCCAAGCATCCCTATTTACCTTCTTGATTGCTGTTGAGAAAGAGGTCAAGAGAAAAAGCCTGTCACACTGAAGCATTGCTTCCTAGACACCATGGGTGCTCTCCCAGCTACCTACCCTTGCTTTTCATTCTCTCTCAGCCAGCTGTGTCTGTAGAAAACGGGATTAAGGAGATGGATGTACCTGGTCAGGAGTCTTAGGTTCAGTAAGGAACTTCAAAAAGCAAATTCTGTCCCTTAAGTGATCCCACCTGAGACCAAGCCTACACAACACACTCCAAAGGAGTTATTAACTTCCTCTTCCCTAAAGATTACTCTGAAACCATCAATACAAAATCTGGAACTGCTCCCCACGCTGCTGGGAAAGATGGGAGGGGGTCTCAGTTCAGAGGAGAAATCTCTTTTGGGTATCCAAACATGGTCTCCATTTTCAGAACTGCCCCAAATGACAGGATGAGGGGGGATAACTTTATTGACAGGAAACAGCCTGGCAGGCAGAGAGGGCTGATCTTCTTAATGGTGTCTTCAAATCGCCTTAATATAAATCCCCATAGAATAGTCTTACTGGCTCTAATAGGTATGAAAGCAATAGTGCTGCAAAGAAACGAGCAGCACTTGAGAAGCTGCGTTAAAGGTGTTTAACCAGTAATAGAAAACGGTCATTTTTGCTATAGAATTTGAGCAAGCCTTAAGAATTTAAAAGAATTATCTTCCTCTTAGAGGAATTTGAAATGTCAATTAAAAACACTTCAGAAGGGTTATTATTCTCTGTTAAGCCCTGATGGATTTCTTAGGCTGGGCTATAAATGATCTGCCTTGCTCCTAGGAGCAAGCCAGTTCAGGGTCCTGTCTCTGAGCCACATAGCTTGAGTACTTCATTCTGGAAGCAGGAATATCATAAGATTGATTCTGATTGTCATCAACTTTGCTGTCATCGTTTGTAGCCATCTGTTATTTGGCCTAAAACATAAAATGGTGAGAATCACCTTTCTTTATTAACCTGCTTGCTTAGAACTACCACTTTTCAGAGCATCTGCACCATCAAAAAATTAACACGTTGTTACTCATTTGGGCAACTGGTGCAGGCAGAAGCCAAAGAACTGATTTGTTGATGGTATCTCCCTCTGAAATTGTACTCCTTGGCAAAACCTTATTTACAACTCTAAGTCAATCAATGCTTTTTTTTTTTTTCCCTGAAAGAACGCATGGTAATTTTTTTCAAAATTATTTGGCCAAACATTTAGCCAATAAAGTAAATTTTCAAATTACTGAAGTTAGAAAAACAGCATTTTACAGTAAAGTCTCAAAGCAGGAACAGCTGCCTGGGTTTTATCTTGACAGCTGCTCTTCACCTAACAACAAGTAGCCTATTTGTGTTTACTTATTCATTAATATTGAAAAATAACACAATAGGATCAGATGTCTGGGCTGGCAAATGCCCTACTTTTCCTCTGTGTTAGCACCTCTGCCTCAGCATTGATGATACGTGTATGTTTTATGTCTAAAAAGCCCTCATGGTTTGCTTTATTATCACACCATGGCCATAATTTAGCTTCCCAGATAAAATAATTAAGAGTCCAAGCAGGGGAGGTACCAGTTTAACTGGAACACAGCAACAGTCCCATTAGTTTTCCAGAGACCACATGCATTCTTAAAGTAAATGTTTTTTAGAACTGATCTGGATGAGGATAAATCCTCTGGTCTAAAGCTCATATTCCAGGTCATCTGGGATCTCCGTGAAATCCCATATTCCTCCTTTATACCAAGCTCTGAGTGGAAAGGAAGATGCTTAATCTTTTAAAACAGAACCTTGTGAAATGAGGCTTTACCTGTAGTGTAAAGGTGCATGCATTGTTTCAGATGTCTGCATTTTCCAAATTAAACTCCCCAGGTTTGTCCCAGTTTAGGGGCTATTTTTCATCACCTTCTTTCCACACAGTGAGGTCAGACAAGGTGTCCCTCTGATGCTGTGGAGAGCACACGTGGCTTGCCCAAGGGGAAGGGGCTAGGGGAACCTTGATGAAAGCTCATTAGCTATTTAAGTGCCTTTTATTTATTTGCAAGCTGGCCATCAGCCAAAAATGAAAACTCAAACCACTCTCTAGTTACAGCATAGCCCTGAAATGTCATCAGCGAACACTTCAAGGGAACCAAAGATGTCTCAGAAATGAAGGTTGAAGGTTTGACCATGTTTTTCATTTCTGTGTTGCCATTTGGAATTCTGTGGATGGAAGGTTTTTTTCGGAATGACCGAGCTGTTCCCAGGCTGCAGCAGCACCGAGTTTGGAAACTCAAATCCTCTTCAGGTCACAGCAGCACCTGTCCTCATGAGATTTGGAGTGGAAGGGCACAAAGCTGTGAAATAAATATCAGAGAAGTTGTCCTGACCCTGGTTTGTTAGCAATCAAAGCCCACCCTGAGGTGTTCTGTGAACGTTCAGCACGGTGGTGAAGAGAGCAGCAATTCATTGGCACCGAGAGATCCATTTTTTTCCACTGGGTTCTGCTTATCTAAGGGAGTTCTCCTTGAAAATGCCATTTCATTCTCATTTGGGGATTTGAATGCTATACTAGGCGGTGCTGGAGTAAAAGGAATGTCACCAAGGGGCCTTGAGAAGTGTGCTAGAATAAAGAAATGGGGAAATAATGGGAGAAAATCTGTGAGAACCACTCCCTCCAATCAAAAAGAAAGAGGCAGATGAAGTCAGACATACCATATGCAAACAAAAGTTGCCAAAAGTGCTGGTAGAGTTCCCTAGACTAGTTAAAACCGGTAAAATTATAGAAATATTTTGAGAAATTATTCAGCATTTGGTACACCTGTGGCTCACAAGTTGAATGGGATTCGGTTTAGCTGTGTCTGGAAGGAAGCACTGGTAATGGAGGCAGCACTTTATGATCATTCAAAAGGAACCCCTCAAAACTCAAATGATAACCTGGAGGGTTCCTTGGGAGTCATCCTGCTGTGCTTAGTGCCCAAACTGACTGGTTTAGCAGGACTGAGGAAGGAGATGGGGTAGAATTACTAAGGATTTACCAGCAAGTAAGATCCTCCAACTAAGGTAAGGAAAAGTAGCTTGTCCTGCTCTCCGAAAGTTCCCAGAGCTTGGCTAGTGCTGCTGATGGAAGCAAAAGGACCATTTCAGCAAGAGTTTTTGGTGAGTTTCTAATTCTGTGCCTAAATCAGGATTAGACTGGAAAGGTCACTGTCAGGGAAAAAAACTGTTACAGAAATTTTTATTGGCATTATTTCACTGCTTTCTTTCACAACAACACCTGCATGTGGTGCCTTGAGCTGCAGTTGATTCTGTGGGAAACTTTTAAACTTTTAAGTAGTTCAAAAGAAGGCAATCCATATTTGGGCTCGGTTTGAGTGCCGGCCCGGGAGGGAGTAGCTCGCAGCTTTATTGCAGTCAGAGGCTGTAATGGTGCTAAGTCATAACTTCTTAGGTGTTACCTTGTATATCACATGCTAATCCGTCTGACACAGTCAGCAGAGGAAATCTATTTCAACATAACCCGCCAGCCACCTCGTGAAGCAGCTCTTCCCAAATTGCACAAAAGAGCGTGAACCCCAAGGTTGCGATGACGCGACTTTTTAATTCACTCACTGTGACGCTGCAGGAAAAATTACATAAGCCACTGATGACTTCTACAGCGCTTTAGAAAACGAACTTTAAAATGAACCCTACACGGAAAAAACCTTTCCCTGTTACTCGCGGAGGCCGTGACGCTCCACCCGCGAGAGCCCCGCGGGGTTCGGGGCGGAGAGGCAGCGATGGCCACAAACGCCGCTACACGCGGTGGGGACGGGATGCGCCGCGCCGGGAGGGGCGGCGGGCGTGTCACGGCGTGTCACCGGGGCTGGCACGGTGGTGTTGCGGGGCTGCGTTGTGTTTATGGGGCTGTGTTTGCAGTGATGTTGCGGAGTTGTGTTTATGGGGGCTGTGTTTCGGGGCTGCGTTCGCGGGGCTATGCTGCGTTTGCAGTGATGTTTCGGGGTTGTGTTTGCGGTGATGTTTCGGGGCTGTGTTTGCAGTGATGTTGCGGGGCTGTGTTTACAGTGATGTTTCGGGGCTGTGTTTGCGGTGATGTTTCGGGGCTGTGTTTGCAGTGATGTTGCGGGGCTGTGTT
>VZRQ01002659.1:10243-29077 GCA_013397975.1 Machaerirhynchus nigripectus | reverse complement strand
GCCGCCGCCCGCCCGGCCCCGGCCGCCGCTGCAGCCGCCGGCGCTAACGGGGGGAGCGGGGCCGTGCCCGGGGCCACGCGGTGCCCGGCGGGAGGGGCGCTACCGGGCTCTGCCTTTTCGGGCGTTTTTTAGCGCTGTTATTTAGGGTTTGGGATTTTTTTGCTTTGTTTTAAACTCGCAGTCTTGCGGCAGGGAAGCGCTCCCTGTTGCGCTCTCACTTTGGTGAGATAAAAGTTGCCGTCTCCTCTCGTACCCCCCTGTCCGGATGCGTGTAGCTGAAGGGATTTAAAGGGACTTGCCAAACCTGTTGTTTACTCGGGCCGTGCCCGCACGCAGTAAGCAGGGTTGAATCCCGCCTGCCCTGGAGCCCCCCCGGCGGCGCTTTCCTGGCGGGAACGGCCCCGGTTCATCCTACAAAGAACCTTGTCCCCGACTGACGGCCCGTCCTTCGGACCTAAATTATTCAATGAACATTACAATTGCCAAAAAGTTGGGAGCTGCCCCCCGGCGCTGTGGCTGTGCAGGAGCCGATGCAGGCTGCAGGCAGCTGATGCAGGATGCTGCCCGCTGCTGTGCCCTGAACACGTGTCTGGGCTGGAGGCCGGGCCCTGCCACAGTCACCTCGTGGCTGGGGAGCGGCAGGAGAAGGCCCAGCGTCCTGCACTGAGCCCACAACTGCAACTGCACCGCGCTTACAGCTGTGCTTGAGCACAGCCTGCGATGCTCTCTTTTACTTTGAGTTTTAATGTGGCGCTTAGGAAGGTGGCAGGCTGACAGCCGCGGACACAAGTGTTCAACTCCTTAGACGAGGCGTAAGGTGAGGGTCGTGGTTCCTCAGCAAACTCCGTTCCTCCTGTGTGCTTGCTTCCAAAGGTGACGCTGTTTCTGGCAGCTGTGTGCAGGCTGTACGCACCCCCTTCTCGCCAGTCTGCACTCAGATCCACTGTGTAGTTCACAGCTTTTTTAAATAAAAGATTGCACAAACTCTGCACCGTAGGGACAGACAATGAACTGGAAACCTTTCTGCTGACACCAGTGGACACGCAACTCCTTTGTTACATAGGTAAATTCTAGGTTTCTTGGGATCTGTGGTCCGTGGTAGGGAATCAACAAATAACAAGTCGGGATTTTCAAACACACCCACAGCCATACAACATGCAGCTCCCACTGAAAGTAGGTGGGATTGAGTGCCAGAGCCTCTGGGAAAAATTCCTCCTCACTTGATTCTCTAAAAGGAGCTAATTGCCTACATATTCAGTCTTACTTTAAGAAGAAAATATCACTGACTTCTTTGTAGAAGATGTTAAAAAAGCTGATAAATTCGCAGAGGTTAAAAATAAGGTTAAAACTGTGACGGTTTGTTTTACTCATACCGAACAGCTCTTTCTCTGTTACCAAACTCTGCTTTGCATTGATTCTTAACACCTGATGCCTTGTACCTCTTTCACAATGACATGAACGGCATCCACGTGGTCCTGCTTGACAATCAGCTTCATCCTTGCACCCCCTGTAGCATTTGCTTTTTTTAACACAAAGAAGAAGCCGGTGAGCTGGGACTTAAAAATTGCCTGGGCAGGACTCCATTTCACAACTCAAGCCTTTGCATTTCTGTAAAATGTGCTCAGACCAAAGTCCAAGTGAAATGACCAGTAATACTGCTTAAGGACATGGAATGGATCCTTTTTAGTGAAGTCGCTTGAGCTATTCTGCCAAATAATTTCTGCTCCTTCTGTTCAAGTCCCCATCCAGGTATGTTACCCTCTTTAAAAACAAACATAAAAGAACCCAGCCAAAAAACATAAACCAAAACTGTTCAGTGTCTCATGATCTCAGGTGGCTGTGATGCTTTTTCAGTAGCAGGTGGTTGCAGCCAGCATCGTAATAGCTGTGGTGACTGTACTCAGATAAGCATCGCAGAGTGAACTCCAGCACGTTTGAGAACATCCCAGTTTTCCTTGCCGGGCTCGTGCTCAGGCTGAGCGTGGTGTCAGTTATGCAATAGGAGTTTCAGGCAGGGGGAAGTCATCTTTCAAGATGGAATGTCTGCAGGTGGGACAGGTTTGGAATTTCTTTTCCCCCTATGCAAATTTTACTGATTACTGTTTTCATGCTTTGGCCTATCCCTTCTGGAGCACTCACCGCATGGCAGTTCAGAGGAACACCCACGTGGCTTAGCCTTTCAGTTCTCTAGCTTAAATGAGCTAGGAACTCCCTTCCCACGGAAGATCCAACAGGTGAGTAGGCTTCTTTATGGCTTGACTGCTTCTGAAAATGTAACTAGGAACAGCTTGTGACCCAGTCAGGAAGCATGGAGGCTCAAATATGGGAAAGAAATGTCCAGTTTGATTTTTGATACGTGCTTAGTAGTTGCTGCTAGGTTCATCTGCTGTGCTGAGATTTCACTTCAGCACTGAGCACACAACAGGAGCTGTGCACATCTAGCAGCAAAAGAGTGAGTTACTTACTTTGTCAGAGGAAAGATTCCTGAAGATGTAGTTTTGACCTTTTCTGGTTTTGCTCGGCTCATCCAGAGGCAACTCTGCAGCATGCTGTGACATTCAGATGTTCCTGGGTTGTAATGAACAAATACAGCTTTCCTCCAAGTAAAGTTGTTTTGGGTGGAGAGGGGAAAGAAAGTGGAAGGAAAATCTGAGGATACAGAGGACCAGAAGAGTGTACAGTATGCACAATTCCAAGGTTATGGTTGTTGGGTATTAATACCTGTTCTAAACTATAGGGACAGATGACAGTAAAAAATATCTTTGCAGATACTGAAGTTGCATTTTCAGATGACTCCAATTAGATTGGTGTCTCAACATCCTTGGAGCATTCTGGCTTTGTGTGTGTTAAAATGTTCTTTTTCTGAGGGATCCAATTTTAACTTCTCTTCCAAGGGTTTTTTGCAGCAGTCTGTAAACTCAAGGGGAGGTATGTTTACGTTGAGTCTCTGATACAGATCAGCTCCTCTGTTGATGTACAATTCTCTGTCCTACAGTTGATTTTCAGTAGAGGTATTGCAGTTTATTTCAGCAGAGGGACAGGCCCAAGAATTTACTGTGAGACAAGCAACTCTGCTTCTGGCGCCGTAGACAGCTCTGGAAGCATTTTTCATGTGTGTGCATGTGCCTGGGTGTATGCTCTTGCAGATGCAAAAGCCAGGGCATGTATGTTCTTTCTACATTAAGGCATCTGTTCAATTCCCTTTAAAAGAAAAAAAAATTGTATAGTTTTGGCTTTTGTTTCTTAGTTCCAGTGAAATGCTGTAGGGACGACGATTGTGAGATTTTTTACTGACAGGAACCGGCTGCATCAACTTGCGTAGGGTAGATGGTATTTTTCTCTAGCCCAGCTTCAGGGAGGCTGTGCCAAGGCTGTTGTGTACACAGAAGGGGAAATCAAATCGTTGTTCTCCTCTCTGACAAAGGTCCTGGCAGTTTTGGGTTGCACAAAGGGTGAATGATCCCAGGTCAGAGTGGGGAGATGGGAGGAGAGGAGGATACTGAGTATTTGGACTGGCATGCCTCTGCTCTCCCTTAACTCCAGGGAATGTTTCTCTTTCAGCTTTGCAAGAAGCAGGTGAGCATGTTCGTTCCCACTGGCCTGGTAATTGTGTTACAAAGGGAGACATGCCTGTCCTCTAGGAATTCCGTCCTTTCTATTATAAAAGGTTTTCATTCTTCTTGGGTGATCAGAAAGAATGCAGAAGGAATCTGGAAAAGCAAATGAAAGTGGCTCAGCTTACTTTAAAATCTGAAAGAGTTCAGAAGTTCTTCCCTAACTTGAAAACTTAATGAGCATCTGAAGCAATGCCTCCTTTTAATTTAGATCGTCAAATTAAAATTTGCAAAGAAATCTAAGCACCAAATTCTAGTCCTGACAAGTAACAAAAACATGAAACCATTTTCACACACGTATGATGCATGCTGCTTTGTACCAGCCTCTCACAAAGGTAATAAGCAGGGTGTGGGGTTTTGGTTTCTTTTATTTCCCTCCTACTTTTCTCTTCATGGCTTTACTATTCTCTTTTGCAAGGCAAGTTTCTATTTTTGATGCTGCTTTTTCAAAAGTGGAAGGACAGAAGGATGGACAGAGCCTTTTCCTGGAGACTTTTCCGAGTCCATTCAAGTTGCTAAAGCAGTTGTGTAAAGCATAACTTGAGGGAATGGCAACTTCTGCAGGGAGAGGCTGTGGAGAGGGACCCCAGGGAGGGAGGAGGATGACTTTTCCCCTGGTTTGGGGGAATATTGGTTTCCAGCTACTGCAGCTAAATCTCCATTTCTGCAGAATGACAGATAATGCTCCGCTAAGATTTTTGATTCTTTTCTGGGGATCTGACCCTTTCACTTCTGTGCAGCTGCTGATATATTTTAATAACATGCATAAATCTGGCAAATAATAGCAAAGTTAAAAGGCATGTTAATAAAATGCTTAGATTTGGCAGAATTATGTTGTGTAATGCTTTTTAACTTCTGGACAAGTCATGTAGTTTCTACTTTCCATCTCTTTTATCTGCCCCCAATTTCACGTGGTTAAAGTTCCACAGCTAAGATTCAGGTGTTAGGGTAGCCAGCAGCCTAAATCCCTGGTTCTAATTCGAGATCTAAATTGCAAAGCTTTCAAGTTAAACCTTTTAAAGGGCAAAGTCATATTTACTTCTGAGTCCATATTAGCTATTAAGCTCTCCAGCTGACAGAATATTTCGTGTATAATGGTCAAATGGCAACTGTTTAGGATTAAATGTGTAACTGGACTGACGCCTTCCATTTATAACTGCACTTGGATGCAGTTGTCAGAGAAAGCTGTTTAACTTGTGGTTTTGCTACTAGCTCTTCCCCATTCAGGCATGATGTGTGGTAATACCGTTGCTGACCATTCATCAAGTGGGAAACAGATGGCACTAGTTTCCCTTCTATTGAAGGATGGTGTTGAAAGGCTGCTCCTGTGAGAATGGCAGCAATGATGCAAACCAAAATATTTTCAGAATATACGTGTTTTCCAGTCTTTGCCAGAACATAGATTGTAAAACATGCATCTTACTCTGCTGTGGAGTAAATATGAGCTGGTGACAGAGATCATCTTATCACTGTCTGGATTGCTGGAAGAAACCGGGCTAGAAGGTAAACTACATTGTTAATAGTTGTTTCTTGCCATGTAGCAGTCGAGATGTTCTTGCCGCTTAAGTTTGGCAGCACTGATGAATCTTGTGTCCGCAATTAGTCTTTGACTTTCTAAAGAAGAGTACCAGACCACAGATTTAATATTGAAGTAGTCAAACAACATCTATAATTGCTGTTTGGAAGTTGAAAATTCCCAAGTGAGCACACTGTTGGATCTCCAGAGGCTTGTTGAGCAGTGTCCTCAAGAGTGTCTCATGAAGAAAACATCAGGTGCTAAGAAACAAAATACTCAAAGTGTTTGCCTAGACTCTGTTTATTTTCTTGACAGGTCAGGAATACTGACCTGATTTGGCTGTGCGTTCATTTGCTACACAGGCAGCAGAGGCTGAGAGTGGTTCTGAGTCTGACTGTCCCTCAAGGAGCCCATTCAGCAGGTCACTACTTGGATACCTTGTTTTACTTACTAGATCTACTCCTGGCCTTGGGGCCAGTGCTGTTCTAATAGAGGGAGCAGTTATCTCCTAAGAAGCCTTGACAGCATCTGGGGTGACCTTGCTGGGTATTTGCACAATCCAGAGAACAGAGCCCCAGGTGAGCTCCTTGTGCTGTAAATGTGAAGAAAGGAATTCAGCGCTTCAAGCCTGTGGAACAGCATGAGCTGGGACAGGAGGGAAGGAAAGACTTAACCCTCTCCATCTCTCTGCTAGGCCTGGAGGATCTCCTTGGCATTCAGCTTGAGCAAGTCCCTTGCCATCAACAGGCTCTACAAGGTCAAGACAAGCTTTATGGAGAGTTGGGTCTTTCTAGTAATTGCAAAGAGCCACAACCTCAGTGAGCACCAAGTGGTCTGTATATGCTAGGCTGAAATGTAAACATGTACACTTCCAGCTGGAAGTGGGTTCCTTAATGGATTTTGTGTAAGAGTATTCGCCAACAATATTGGATACAATTTGTACTTTTCTCTTGTTCTCAGGAGCCTGGGAAGCTGCATGCTTGTTTTGCAGTGTTCCTGTACTCTTGATCTTCCCCTCTGGGGTGGGGGGGCTGTATTTTTACCTCTGTGTAGGACTGTGGCTAGGCGTGGGTGGTTCCCTAGCTTTTGCTGTGGTCCTGCAGAAGCGTGCGGGGTCTCCTCCCGAAGCGCACCGTCTCCCTGTCAGTCGGGTGAGCGTGACGCTGGGCATGGCCGCTCTGTGGAAGCGTGTTTCTCACCTCACCTGAACCTGCCTTTCAAAATAGTTCGTTGCCATAATGATGTGGCAAGTCCTGGCAGTGTAGAGGGAAGATTTCAGATTATTTTTCACTGTCCCACTGGAGGGTAAAAGGATTACAGCCCTCACCTTCCTGCAGGTGGAAGATCTGAGGACAGATGCCTATGCCACACACGTTAACCAGTAACCTGAGTTGGGTTACTGGGACTTGGCAGTAGCTGGGACTGAGAAGCGACTGGGAATTCCGACTCACCACGGTTATTCCACAAGTGATGGTGTTGCTCTTCTCCTGAAAGTCCTTCCTGAGCTGCTGGGTCATTCAGTAGTTTTTTGTTAACTTCTTAAAGAATTCAGCGGCTTGGCCTTTGTTAAGGAAGGGGAGGGAAATGTGTTACTTGCATGTCTCCATCTACTTTTGATTTTTTTAAAGCAGAAGTTCTCAGCAGTGAGAACCTATTCTCCTGGAGCTTCCTGCAGCCAGAGGCCTGTCCTCTCTCTGAGCACTTAGTGTGCAGTGAGCAGCAGAGGTGGCTGCTCGCTCCTTGCAGCAGGTGGTTGAGGCAAACCTTGCACCAGGCTGTGTTCAAAAGAGAACATCTTGGAACAGTCCCTGCCTGTGTTATGAGACAGATGCTGTGTGGCCTGTGAGGACTTGCTGTGTGTCCAGGCCCAGCGCCAGGAGAGCACCAGCTTTGCTCAGTTGTTGGTTTGGGTTTTTGAGGCGCTGTGGGAACCCTCTTTGCTCTGACAGCGTCTCCTGCCGTGTCAGACTGTGCCCGACAAGAATCTGCACTGGGTACAGCTAACTTAGGGGAGAGAGAACAGGTTTGGTGGGGGGTCAGCATGGTGACTGCAGTAAATGACTTGAAAAGTTTCAGCCTGGAAAATGGCTCCACTGTATGCTACCCGCTCTGATAGCAAATTTGGTGTACTGAAAATAATGGGCAGATCTCTGTGAGCAGGAGGGCGTTCTTGGCTTTCTGGGCTGGTGCTGAGTTTGCAGAGCTGGTGGTTACAAAGCAGCAACTTCCCTGTAACCAGAGTTCCGGCCTTATTGGCAAGGGGGTATGTGTATGCTGAGATGTGCCCCAGGGTCCTGGCCCTTTCTTTCCTAGCTGGGTTTCCTTCCCATGGAAGGCAGGGTGGGGAAGGCAGGAGGGTGAGAACAGAGCATGTGCTGACATGGAGCTGGGATGCTCACCCAGGCCCTGAGAACAGAGAAGTGCTCCCGGGTCCTGCAGTGCAGACAGGGCCACTGAGGGTTGGGTGGGACTCCACCCTGCTGTTTTTAGAGCAGCTTTTCAGGTATGTCTGCCCTACAGCCTAGGGGTATGACTGCAGCTCATTTAAAGCAACTCCTACTCACTCTCAGCATGCTGAGTTTGCCAGGGGTGTTTCCAACCAGCACTGGTGGTGGTGGTGATGATGAGGTAGTTCAGTGACCCAGAGTTCAGCTGCCAGCTCCTTATCCAGGGGCTTGGGCAGGTTCACATGGGCTGTCCTGCAGCCTGTTTTGCCACGCGCACAGGGCTTTCACTGGCCAGGTCGGCTGCATTCACACATCTGGGTTGTGCTGTTGTAGATGCGCCCTTAGAGTAGATTTGTGCAGTAAATGAGCTTGTTATGGGTCCTCCTGGGTATTGCTTAATATTCCAGCTGTTAATTATATAATTGTTTTAACAACTGCATTCTAGGTGCATCTGTTCTTCTGAGGCAATGTGGGATAAAAACACTATGCCCTAATCTAGCAGTTTTTTTCTTTCATTATCTAACAGTGATAATTAACACCAGTTTCTGTTTGTTTTCACAGGCTACAGCTGGGAGGAAAAGATGTTTGGCTTTCACAAACCGAAGATGTACCGGAGTATAGAGGGCTGCTGTATTTGCAGAGCTAAGTCTTCCAGTTCTCGTTTCACTGACAGCAAACGTTATGAAAAGGATTTCCAGAATTGTTTTGGGTAAGATTCTTGCCTCAGTCAGCAGTTCTGGCATTGATCTCTAAGCTGCAAACCTGATGTACTGTCCTGCTTGCTCTGAAAGCCTGAAAGATTAGGTTAGCAAAGGGGAGTGGTGGGGAAAGGCTGCCTTCAGCTTCCTCACAGCTTTCCTGGGCAGAGCAGGAGGGGCTGGATCCTCTGCTGCTGTGTATGGTACCATTTGATTTTCAGTCTGCTCTCACTGCCAGTGGAGAGCTGTTAATTCCTAACAGCAAAGGATCAGGCTCGTGTCTCTCCCACCTCACAGCACATGCAGGGATTTTAGGCTTCTCTCAGACTGTGCGTTTTTTGCTGGTTCCACAGAGGTGTAAATACCTGCACAAAATAATGAACTGTACAGATCCATGGGGGCTTTCTGTGGCTCTGAAGATTCAAGAATGTTAAATGAAATTTGGTGAGTAAATATTTAGCAGCTTCAGCAGGGTTTATGCAGAGTACCCTGTTAGAAATATTGGTGTCTTTGTTCAAATAGGACATAGTGTGTTATTAAAACTTCTCATTGGAAACCCATTCTGATGGAAAGTGATTGGCTTTCCAGTTAGGTGATGTTACTTGAAAGCACTGGTAAATTAATCTGTAAGTACTAGAGATTTCTTGTACCAGTTTTGGTGACCTTTCAATTTTTTGGATACTTTTGAAGAGCTTTGAAATTTTGTATAAGTATTTCCCTTTTCCCCACTTTTTCTAGAAACATTCATGTAGCGAACTTCGCAGTGCTTTGTGTTTACCTTGGATTTTTGTACACAAGTCTGGTGGTGACAGTTTTCCTTATCATATTTCTTGACTACTGTCCTTGGCAGTCAAAGGCTGTGTGCAGATCCATTGCTTTTTTTTGGTGGTTGTTGTTTTTAACAGCAGTAGAGCAGCTTGCAGTTTACCAGGGCTGTTGTTGTTGTGCTATCTGAAATATGTTTGCCAAGGTAAAAAAGCAGACTAAACACCGAGCAAATAATGGTTATCTGAGCCTGCCTCATTCATCTATCTATAAATGATCCAAAGCCTTCCTATTTAAATAGCTGAAAAAACCTACAGTGTTTCCCTGTTACATTTCTTTTAGCATGGATTAGCAGTAGAGATGGTTCCTGAAGAAAGCTTGCTAGAAGGGAGCAAGTATTGCTGTCATTCCAGTGACTTGCTGTTTCTGAAAGCTTATCCTGTGCTCACGTGGGGGTGTTTTACGTGGTGTTTGTTACTCATCCTTGAAGCTCTGTGAGAAAGTTAAGACCTGAGTGAGCTTTTGATGTTTGTTCCCAAGTGTACGTTTGAATAACGTGATTATTCCTCCTGCTCCAAACTAACCAACCCACTGCAATTGTGTCTTGGTTTTGGGGGACAAAAATTCCAAAACCTGCAGGTGATGGGACTGTTGTTTTCAGTGCCCCTCTGGAGGCAGATTGTGACACCTTTTACTCCTGTGTGGAAGAGTGCTTTCTGAAAGTGAGACCTGTTTTTTAACTGGCACTGTTTGAGCATCCCAGATGAATTGTAATGCCAGAAAAACGGAATCTCAGAGCCCTTCTTATTCATCAATTTTTTATACTTCTTGTTTTTACCAAGCAGGGGTGTGCTTTTATTAACTGTTGTTAAGTGATCTTTGCTTCTGTTTTTTACCAGGCTCCATGAGGCTCGCTCAGGAGATATTTGCAATGCCTGTGTTCTTTTGGTGAAAAGATGGAAAAAATTACCAGCAGGATCCAAAAAAAACTGGAATCACGTTAGTAATTTATTTCTTTTCCGCCCCAAAACTAACTTTCTAGAGAGGGGAGGTGCTGGCAAGACTTTGGCGTTTGCTCTTTTGCCCACACTCTCCCTTCCCACCCTCAGCATCCCTAAATCCTTCCTGGAGTATTTCCTACTAGGTGGCTCCTACCTGCTTATGTGCAAATTGTGATTATGCAAGCCTGAGATGCAGTCACAGACTGACTTACCTTGTAATGCCTTGTTTTCACAAGCTCATAACTTTGTCCAAAAGTCTCTTATGACACTCAAAACATTTCAAATTTGGCCTTTATCCAAAATTGGTTGCTTTCTTTTTCCAAGCAAGGTGACTTGCTCAAGCAACACATAAATCAATCTCATTTAATCAGATAATTAGAATGACTAATATCTTGCAGCTATTTTCACTCATACATTCTGTTTTGATACATCTAATTCAGTTCAGGCCTCGGGCTGGGAGGGTGACTAGGATTCCTTGTGTATGTAATAATCTTTATCCAGGATGCCTTGATAGTAATGGCAGACAGAGCTATGGGTATTACTAACACTAGCTTTACTCAAAAGTTAAATTTATGATTAAAAAAAACCCCAAACAAAACCCAAAAAACTCCAGGGTGTAAATGTTTGGCAGACACTCTTAACTGGACCTGTATTAGCTTAAACAATTATTTGGTTCTAAACGGAACGTGTCAAAAAAGGGAAGCTGGCAAAAGTTGAACCAAATGTGCTTTCTAAACTAGTTTGCTGCGTTTTCCTCTGTAAGAGGCTGAGATTTTCACAGATTTAAATGAAACATAAGAGTGTCAGTGCACAGAACTGCCTTGGGCTGTTTTGAACACCTTGAGCTAGGTCAGTACCTCTGTCTCGACTGGGGCAGTATCTGGGCATGATGCACAAGTATTCAGACATGCATTTTCTGTGTTCTAGGTGGTAGATGCCAGGGCTGGACCCAGCCTTAAAACAACACTGAAACCAAAGAAAATGAAAACTCTGTCTGGAAGCAGAATAAAGAGCAATCAAATCAGCAAACTGCAAAAGGAATTCAAGCGGCACAGTAAGTGGATCCAGAGAGATTTTGGCGATAAACTTCAGCCTCCCCTAACACAGCTCACTGTTAGCTGGCCAAGCTGAATCACCCTCTAGACTCAGCTGTGCACTCACACGTTTGGGCTCTCCCTTTTCACAACCCCTTGTCCTCTGAGAGCTCGGGGAGGGGGTGGAATGAGAAGGAAGAGCTTGTGTGCAGGGTGGGCTGCAAGGCAGAGGTGGGGACATGGCAAGGGGGCGTGGGGAGTCAGGCTTGAAAGTGCAGGCAGTTGTAGCTTATGTCCCACACTTAAATGACATATCCCTAGAAAGAATGTCTTCAGCAAAGATCTCATTGAAACTGAAGTCAGAAGAGGCTTCTCCCTGCTTTCAGTAATATGCTATGGCCATTTTCAGCTCTCTTTTCCCAATAAACATTACAATCTTTTTCTTCCATACGTGCTTTTTAACCTAGATTTACCCTCCCTTTAACTTCCTACAATGTTTCCTTCTGCCTTCCTCTGCCAGTCTCAGTGATTTCCTTCCACTAGTACATGGACTCTCCAAATAGACTTGGATTCAGAGCTTTCCAACAAAACCATCTGCCAGTTATGCTCTAAATATGTGTCAATACTTCAGGCTTTTCTTCTGAAGCAAACCTTCCAGCTTCTTAGCTGTTAATGACTTGGGGTCTCTATCTCTCTCTTTCAATTATCCTACCTAGTCAGAAGGAGAAGTCTCCAAAGAATCAGTAAAGGCCCTGACCCAAGGAGGTTTTATCTCCTCATTAAAGGCACTGTAGTTAATCTAATTGTGTTACTGTAGCTGCTAGAGATGACAGCTGAAAGGTAGGACAGTAGTCACTGTTAAGGTGTGTGCCTGTACCGAGTCTGTAGTTCCTAGTCTTGATCCAGCAAAAGCTCAGTACTATCTAACACATAAGGAGAATATATATATAAAAATATATAATGCACTAGTGGGAAGAGCTTTGCAGGACTTTACCTGAAAGGGTGAGAAAGAAAATGTATAGTGAGTCAGAAAGTCTGGAGCACAGATCCCCATTGTCTTAAAGGGATCTCCCAGGGATTTTGGAGCATGGCCTGTGTGGGCTATGTTTGAGAGCCAGAAACTGAAGCCTGATCCTGAGCCTCTTTCCAATCCCTCATGTACAAGGACTCTCTCCAGTTCTGAAGTCTGTTTCACAAATCCTGACACTCTCAGTATTGAAACAGGCAGGAGCATGTGAAATAAATGGGTTGTTGTCCTTAGGTTTTTCTTGCTAATTAAAAAACATCTGTGTCTCTGTTCCCAATCCACGAGTCAGGAGGGGGAGGGTAAGTCGTTGGATGCATGTCCTGATTCTTGCATTTCTTCTTTGCCCTGCAGATTCTGATGCCCACAGCACGACTTCGAGTGCCTCCCCAGCTCAGTCCCCCTGTTACAGTAACCAGTCGGACGATGGCTCCGACACAGAGATGAGCGCTGGGGCCAGCAGGACACCAGTGTTCTCCTTCCTAGATCTCACATACTGGAAAAGGTAAAAAGCAACAGAACGTGCTCTCTGTGCAGGCAGCAAGCTCCCTTTGCATACGTGCTGCTTGATTCTGCCTCTTCGTCTTTATTTGGTGTAAGGAGATAATTTAAGTCACGGGGCATTATACAACACCTGTCTGCCCGTGTTTGGAAAGAAATGCCATGTGTTTAGGACATTTTCCCCTATCTCCCTTCAGTTCCCTTAACACTAAAACAGTTGCTGGGAAATATTTTTGCTGGTTTTGGGAGTAGCAGATTATGTTCTTGCCTGTCATTATCTTTTCTTAAAACTATGCCCTGTAGATACGATGTGTTGCTACACACAAGAGTGCTCTCAGCTTGCCAGCAAAACATAGCATTTGGTTTGGTTGACCTGTGATGGTAGTCATTTGGAAAAAAAAAATAAATTCTGGAGTGGGAGGAAAACCACAAGGTTTTCTGGGAGCTGACGAGCTTTTTATCTTTTATTGCATGTTGTGACACAGTAATCCCTTGTTTAGCTAATTGCTCAATTGAAATTGTTGTGACTTTGCTGCCTCCTCTCAAATAATGTTTGCAAGTGCATTGTAGCCAAGGTTAGTTCAGCCTAGATAGTTGTGTGTCTGAAACTTCTCTGGGAAGCAAAGTGGGAGACTTGGTTTTGTATGGACACGTTTGGGTTTTTCTGTCTTTTTTTTTGTTGTTTTGTTGGTGGTTTGTTTTTGGGTTTTTTTTCCCCAAAGACCTGTTGTGGATTTAGATACAGACTTTTTTTCTGTTTAGGAGCAGTCTTTTTGCCCCTGTCCTCTGGGCTGGAGGCTCAGTAAAGTAGTGTCTGGGGTCAGACTTACTTTTTTGCATGTTTGTGAATTCTGTATATTCTAAACAGACAAAGTATCTGTCTCCTTGCCATTTCTTCCAGGCAAAAGGTCTGCTGTGGAATTATTTACAAAGGGCGTTTTGGAGAAGTCCTCATAGACACTCATCTCTTCAAACCTTGTTGTAGCAATAAAAAGTCTGCCACTGAAAAGCCAGAACAAGAAGGACCCCAATCTCCAGCAATCTCCACCCAAGAGGAGTGGTGACTTCCTTGGATATCTGCAGAAGGTTATACAGATCCTCGTATTCTCTGGAAAAATACTAGAAAAGTGACTGTTCACTTTGGACACCTGCTATGCTGCCAAAAGACTATTCCTTAGAACTGTTTTGGGTTTTACTGCTACAATTCCACAAACTCTGAAGCCAGTTTGTATCCTTTCAGAAAGACTGTACATAATATTTAAGATGCTATGGAACACTTGGCAAAGCTGAATGCTGCTGCAAGGTTGTCTAATTTTCCCCCACACTCACTTCCCAAGTGAATATGAGGATGGGGTTTGTATATTAAAGTATATGTAGTTCATGTTTCTGTATTGAAAGAAGCAGTGATTGTAAGGCTTTTTTTTTTTCCTTTCTTTAAAAGTTGGTTGGCAAACTTCCTAAATCCCCAAGAAAATATTTCATTCTTAGACATGTATGAGTCAATAAGATGAACTAATACATAGAAATGTTATAAGTCACCTCTCTAGTTATATAAATATATATTTTTAAAGGTGTGGAGATTTCACCCTATACTACTGACATAACAAAGACAAATATTTCATCCCCCCATGTGACACGGACTGGTAACCTGCAGACATCTCTACTACAAGTGGTAGCTGTCTGAGAAAGCCTCCAGCATAGAAGTGCTCTTGAGAAGGGGTGGGAGAGCTCTCCACCTCAGCTAAGGAGTAAGATCTGCCTAAGAACTGACCATAGCAAAATGGGAGGTTAGTTTGTTTTAAGCCAGCAGCAGGCACCTTGGGCTTGGTGTAGTAACCCCTGGTGGTTAGAGATGGACCAAGAAATACCTTCGTGCCCAAGTCAGGTGTAGATGACAGCCAGAACTGGGTAACTGCCCTCTGTGGGCCCAGTGCAGCTGAAATGTGACTGTGACCACAAACAAGACTCCTCCTGGTTTTGGACCTGACAAAGAACCAAACCCCTTGCTAAGCAAATCAGGCTCTCGTCCAGGGACATAATCTGCTTGCAGCCTGGGGTCTGGATTCACAATAACTGTTTTGAAACCCTTCCCGTGCAGTGCTTCTCTGTGTTTGGGTTTTGTTGGGGTTTTTTTTCCGTTTGTTTGTTTAAGCAACTGCCAGATCAACGCTTTTGTGAATAGTGAATCTGAAAAGTTCTGCTAAGAATGGTGCTGTGCTGAATCAAGGCAGCTCTGTTTGCATACGCGATCAAAAGATAATAGTTTCTACACAGATTCCCAGACAAGCTCATGTGCAATTCGTTGTGACACTCCTTCAAACTCTGCTTTGCCTGTAGGGTGGAAGCAGCTTCCTGGAAGATTGTGCTGCAGTTTTAGCTCCGAGTTGCTTCACGTTCCTTTTATGAAGGTTTAACTTGTGTGAGTTGGGAATTCTGCTTTTTGTTTGGTTGGTTTTTTTTCCTGGTTTTAGGGGGAGGGAGGATTTTTTTTTACTATTACTCTTTTGGGATATCCTGCAATGGATTGCTACACAGTGTGATTCTTGGGGTGTCCTGTGTAGGGCCAGGAGTTGGAGTCGATCCTGATGGGTCCCTTCAACTCAGCATATTCTATGATTCTAAGCTTTCCTTTTTTGTGAGAGTCATTGGCATAATACTGTGGTGGGTAGGGTTTAGGACTGGATTTCCATGTAGTGTCTGTTCCTGAAACGGGAATACTTAGCAAATGAAAATATAGATAGGGAAAGATGCGCAGGTTTTAAGAGGAGCCTCTACCCTCAAAGCTTTTTTTTTTCTTTCCTTTCTTTTTTCCTCTCCTGTTGGGTCAGCCAACCTCTGGAGAGAAAGAAAATCAGGGGAAACAGGGCTTTGACTTATCACAGCCTTACAGCTTAGAGCTTTCTTTGGACTCATTTTGCTTTTCCTAAACTCTGAGGTTCTTAAGGGAGGACAAAGCTGCTTACCTTGCTTTTATTCTCAACCAAAAAGAATCGTTCAGGTTGGAAAAGACCTAAGCCCATTGAGTCCAGCCATAGATATAATGGATACTTGATTGTATAAAGGCATAACTAGGTTGGTCATGTCTAATAAGGGCTTGAGCAAGAGTCCTCGCTGTTTTTGCAGACACCTATTTCATGTGAATTTGTGTTTTCAGCATCAGTAATTCTGTACACCTAAGAAGGCTGCAGTGTTGGTGGTAGGATGTGCTCTGATACGGATCATCTCTTCTGTATTTATTTATTTATTGCTAGATTTCAACCGCCAACTGCTTCCCCTACTCCCTCCCACCTCTTCCATTCCCGGTAGTAATGCAAAATGAGTAGTCATGCACTTTGTATTAATGTATTAGAAATCTATGGAACCTGTTTTGTACTTTTATACTGTTCAGACACTTGTAATCCAAACTTTTTTTTTTTACTAGGGTAATGAATAAATTTAGACTTATTTAGAAAATAAGCAACTTCTCCTGTGTTTATTTAAGCTCTGTTCTTCTGTAAATTAGATTTAGTGTTGCACCCAGCCCAGGCAACTCATGTTTTTATTTGAACAAGACCAAACCTTTTTTTTGAGGGGGGGAGTGAAGTAATTCCCTTCCTATTTAATTTGGAAAGAAGAGCAGAGCAAGGGAAGGAGGTGGTATTTGTTATGACAGACAGCTGTCTCAGGGCAGAATAACAGAGCTTTCCCCGGCACTGCTCGTGTGTCAGGCATTCCTTTGCTGGGAAAGGGTGGTGCTGGCATTCAGTGTTCCCAGGGGGCTTGCTCTCACCCTGTAGCTCACCAGCATTCATCAAAGGCCAGCTGAAGTAACAGCACTGAAGGGTTGGTGCTGACAGCGTTTGGAAACATCCCGTTCCAGATCCAGTGGAGTTGGTGGAAGAGACTCGTGGTGCTCTGTTGAAGCTGGAGCCTGGCGTGTTCCTTCCCACGGCAGGCACAGTCAGCTGGATCAGCTCCAGCAGACTGGTGGGAGCAAGGTCTCTGGTAGGAGCTGTCAGTGAGTAAGTGAGTTTAGAAGATAATGGGAAAAACATTGCAACCCTCAGCATGATGGCTTGTTGCAAGAGGCTGTTTTGGACCTCAGTGGAGACGCCGATTTATTCCTGCTGATGTGCTGGCTGTTTTCTTACAAATTGAGCACGATGATATTCAGAGATTTATGTAGAAATCATTTCAGGGAAAGCTCTGCATAGACTGCCAGAGTGTAGTACAATAGCATCTGGTTTTGACGTATTTACATTATCTGCTGTAGATGCCTAAACATACCTTGGGCATAAATCAGTTCACCTAACATGTGGAGTCTGTGTTAAGTCACTGAAGAGAAGCAGTGCACCAAAAGGTGGTTTAAAGCGGGTAACTTACTGTGTAACCAGTTATTTGCAACTTTCCACCCTGTTTCAAACAGTTCCTTTTCTCTCTCTTAGGCTGCTGCTGCACACCAGTGACTACAGCTACTGTCAGGGTAACCTCTGGGTGCTGAGGACGTCTGTGTTGATGGACAGAGGGCTTTGTGGGGCAGAAAACCTAACAGGGTTACAGCTGTGGAGGAGGAAGCTCCTTCGGGAACATTGGAGAGGCATCTTCAGACCAATATGAAACAAAATCAGGAGGCAAAATCCTGGGTGTAAAGCCCTCCTGTGCTTCACCTGGATCAGCTGTTGCAATGACAAGTGTGACATCTGCTAAAATACCTCACAGTGCATGCATGATTAAGGTTCTTTACAGAGGATTGTGTTGCAAGATGAGAAAAACATGGCATGGGATAAGAAGATATTTTGTTGGAGGTCAGCAATGGACAGGAAGCAGATCCATGATTTCCAAAGCCTGAGCTGAGTGTCCAGTGCTGCTGTTTAAGCACACAACAGCAAATTGTTTGCTTTTGTGTGGTGCTGCATGAAGAGTAACTTTATTCTGATTTGTACAATTTTGAAGTCTCTCTATGACTTCTACAACACTGAGCATCAGACCTGCTTTCTGAGCAGATGACCAGGTACAATTCAGTCCAAAAAGTTACAGCTCTTCTGAAGTAATATAAAAACTTCATTTCAATATAATGTAAGAAAAAGGGAAACTCCTCCTAAATGGTTCTTGTATCACTTAATGTAATTTTTTAGGTCATCCAGATCAGGGGTAAGAGCAGTCTGCCGTGTATTCTGCAGACCTGGTCCTGCAAGTGTCAACATCAGAGACAAAACTAACTCCTTTTTGGCTCTTGTTTTCTGTCTCTTTCCCCTGCACATCTGTCCAGGAGGAGGAAAGGGAGAACATGTCCAGCTCCCCTTTCTCAGACACTGGAAGTGTCACCAGGGAAATGCTGCTGGCTTCTTCCACATAAACAGTCTACGGTAAACAAACACAGAACCCATGGTCGTTTTCAGGATAACTATAGGTAGGGTTTGTAAAGCTGTTGGAGGTATCTAACTGGTTATGATAGGCATCATATAGCCAACCTAGCCTTTTCAGCAAACCCCATTCTGCTCTTCGGTGGCATTTCTATTGGAAATTTCATGTTTGTGATGACCTGCAGCAGCTGTGAATTCCATTAATGAAGAACAGTTAAGTTAACAGTTATGGACCTATAGAGAAGGTACACATTCTGGGAGGGAAAAAGAAGCTACACAGAACCCTTGTGTACTCCAAATCCTGAATATACTGGAAATGAATGTGACACAGATATTTCATGACATCTATCATCATGAATTTAGGTTTTGTATCTCTTTTATATTTATTAGTGAGACTTATTTGGAGGATACTTTCTACTGCATCTGAGAGAGAGGTTATCACTACAGGAGTGTGGGACATCTAATTGCCATCGCCTCTGGTGCAGAAGAAGATTGACTGGAAAGGGGTACACAGCCCAGGCATCCTAGCCCTCGGTTCCGGGCACGGGCAGGGACTGTTCATGATCCTGCTCAGCCCTACCCCTCGCTGTTGATGTCTCATCACCAAAGTCAGTTTCATGCCTCAATGGAGAACGGGGCCCCGCTTCCCCGCGGAAGCCAGAGGATGGGAGAGCGCTGGAAATGGACTGGGAAACATACCTTAGGTGACACCTCTTGGAGAGGAATGGGGGAATCGGGCACTTTGAGGGCTGCAAAGAAGGGTGTCACGGGCGGCTCTTCCTGCCGACCTCTAGAGCATGGCCTGACAACAGCAGGGAGACCAGGGACGTTTATCAGGGGGTTGGAAAGCCTCAGCCCCCGCGGGAGCCACCGGTGCCGCTTTGTGCCGCCA
>VZRQ01002659.1:0-10177 GCA_013397975.1 Machaerirhynchus nigripectus | reverse complement strand
GTCCTGGGCATCCCCGGCTGCAGTCACAGCGTTCTGGGCATCCCCAGCCGGAGTCACAGCGTCCTGGGCGTCCCCGGCTGCAGTCACAGCATCCCTGGCATCCCCAGCCGGAGTCACAGCGTCCTGGGCATCCCCGGCTGCAGTCCCGGTGTCCCTTTCCCGGCTGCAGTTCCGGCGCAGGCCCGGGATCGAGCTGTGAGTTGCCGTGGCTCAGGCAGCGCCGGCAGCACTCGCCGCAGCTGCACCGGCACGGCCGGGCCCGCTCTCCAGCCACAGAAACTGAGCACAGACCTCATCCCCGCCCTTCCTTGCTCACAGGCGCAGGAAACTGGGTCTTTAATGGCTTTAACTTCATCTCGGCAAAGAGTTACTGGACACACACACACAAAATTTACCTGGGCAAACACAAGCAGTACCGGAAGTGATGGTCATGGTTGTCAGCCTGAGTAAATTAGTGCCATAGTCTCATCCAAGCCAGGTGGCACCAGATTTGGCCCAGTAAAAGTAGTTGGAGACTATAAAAGAGGTGCAGAGGAGCTGCTGCCAGTGGGATCCCTTAGCAGGGAAAGCAGCTCAGTGGATGATGCACACGTCTGTCTGCTCTCATTGCTGCTGGAGCGCTGTGTGGTGATGTGAGAGCCACAGCTACGCTCACAGTGATCCTGGCCCAGGTGCTGCTCTTCTGAGGATGTGGCTGCCCTGCGAGGTTCTGAGAGCAGCTCTTTACTTGGCCGTCCTCCACAGCAAAGTAGGGCACGGGCCCAGCACTGCTGCAGGCTGGGACACACAGCACGCAATTTTCTTAGATGCTGAGCTAGAGATGCTTCCCTGCTGCCAGGTCTGTTCCCAAGAATTTAAACTGTGGAACAGCGTGATGCCCTGGTGATTGGCAGTGCTGCACCTCGTAAGTGTTTCACCTTCTGACATCTAGGAAGTAATTGCTTCCTGACGGCTCTGCCTGATCAAGGAGCTGGATCCTGGGTGTTCACCTCCAAATGATGATCTCTGAGCTCCTCTTCTGCCTGACACAAGATGACCAGGGACCATGACCTCTTCCCCACCACATGTGACCGTGAGAGAAATAGCTCTTATATCCACCTACAGTCTTTTTTGCAACTCTGCTGTAGGGAAAGCACACACCAGGTCACAAATCAGTAGGTGGGCTTTGCTGCTACATTGAGAGGCTCTGGCATTCTACATTGCCCCATAGGTACTGGTATGCCTTCTGTGATTTTCATCTTCAAGAAATGAAACTGCAGGACATGCACGAGGCACACAGGGCATCTATTACTTGCAGAGCACAGTAAGAATCAGGGGCCAAGTCCTGCTCAAAGATGCAGGCCACTGCAATTGAGTCAAAAGGCCCTGTTCTTTCATCTGAGAACCGGTGCAAATTAAATGGCTGTGAATTTTACAGCTGATTCCCAGACACTACGTAACCAGAATCAACAACTTCTGTTCCACTCCAACGAGATTGCACATACACGTGCTCCTGCTGCTCATTAACATTGCCTTAATTAGGCCATGGCATTCCACAGCAGTTTGGTCCTGCAGCAGAGTTCTGATCTAGTGGGAGGAGGTCTTCCACCTGCTTGAGAAACCTCAGTAAGTAATTAGCAAAATGCTGTGGATTGGATCCAGGTGAAGCATCACAGGTCAGTCACTAACGGCTCCTCACAAGGATTGCTTATCATGGCAAGGCCACCTTGTGAGGAATTGGAGAGCAAACCACAGCCTTTACAGAACCTTTTACAGAAAGGCTGCCACCTGGTAATGGTGACACAGGGAGAGTTCCCGAGGACCTAATTAGATCTATGTAGATTATTAACAGTGAATGCAGCCTTTTGATGTCTGATTTATCAAAATGCCCATGGTCCAACCCTTTCACACCCTGGGGCTCAGGGGACTCTGTGCCAAAGAACCCTGCTGGGGCCTTTGGCAGGGGTTGCAGTGCTGGGCTGCAGTGCCACGTGTGTCAGGGTGCCAGGGTGCACCTGCAGAGGGATGGTCCATGTGTGCACAATTCGGTGTGCCTGGGGCACAGCAGTGGCCTATGTGCCCTGGTGCCACACAGCCAATCCTTGGGCTCCTGCTGAGCCAGCCATAGGGACGGAAATGCCAGGGGAGGGAACAAGAGGGGCAATTGTTTCTGAAGCTGCTGTGGCACGGAGACTACTGCAGTTATCCTTTCTCATGTCCTGACAGGGCAGCAGATTTATTATTCCCCTTTACGTCTTACTGAAGTAAAAGAGGAAAATAGCAACCTGTTTACTCCTTTTTTTTTTTTTCCTTTCGGTCATTTTTCATCTTCTAAAGTTACAGAGCTAGAAATTTCAAAATAGTCAGGAAGAGAGATCGAGGTACCCTAGAAAGAAAAACTGAGTAAAGTCTAACCATGATACTAACTATCCTAAGTAACATCACCTGCTTGTTGTGATCCTGTCCTGTTTTCTCCCTTCCTCTCAGCTTTGTCTCTTTTAATGTTTCTGTCATTTTTGTCTAGCCTGTTGGACACATTTTTAAAGTCTGAGTGATAACTAATCATCCTGGGTTTGCTGCTGACTCTGCACCTTTCAGATGGGGGTAGATGGCAGTCCTGGCACAAGCTGAATGTTTGAGACAAAGATCACATGGAAAGTGGGAACCGAGAGTATCCACATGGATTTCGCAGGAAGACTAAGCAAATGTGCCTCTTAAAAAGAAACAGAAAAGAGTAAGTTTTCTAAATGAAGGAAAAGATGTTTTTTCTAAATGTAAACGGTAGTAGAATGCATGTTCCTATTGCAGGTGAGGAATGTGCCTTTCAGGAAGGGTCTGAGAGAATATGACGATATGGGGGAATATTGAATAGAAGGAGAGCTGAGAAGCGTCAGGACCTGAACAGCTTTTCAGGAGTGTTCGCACACAGTAACCATCTGTTGTGTCCTGTGCTTCTGGAAGGCCCTGTCAGCAGCCAGGAGGCAGGAGCTTGCCCTTGCCTGTACCCGCAGCTCCCCATGGCAGCCGGGCTGTTTGCTGGGCAGGCACTTTCCCCTGCGTGCAGGGCGGGCGAGCGAGGAGCCCACCCCCCCCGCAGCACCTCCGCTGGTTTACACAAGCTAACCCTCGGCTATTGTTCGCGCCCCTGTGAATAGCGCTCTGTGCGGCGGCAGCCGGCTCCCCGGCTGCCATGGGGAGCTGCGGGGCTGCAGATGGCAGCCCGGGGACGGCGAGGGGCTCTGCACAAGGCACGGATGCGCCGCAGGAGCAGCGCGGGGGCAGCTGGCTTCCAGCACGGCCTCCCTCGGGAGAAATCTCCAACCGCGGGGACCTGCGGACGTTCCTCAGACCCAGTTTTGCCTGCAGGCAAAACAGAAAGGAAGCCAGAACTAAACTGGACTGATTTAATATCCATGCAGGAAAGTGTAATGCAGAGCTTTGTAGGCTTTGAAGGGCAAGGGAGAAGTTACGGAGGTGGAATGATTGCCATGTGGTTCGGAAGATGATTCTGGCGCTTGGATACGTAGGGAGATTTGATTTTGATTTTCTAACACAAAAATCTCAGGAAAGTCTTGCCTTCTCCTTTCACATTAGCCCTTTACTAATTCCTACATCTCTTGAATGAGGTTAAAAGCAGCGATGTGTGCGAGCTGTGAACCATGAGGTAGATTTCTCCCAATTTTCTAATGTGCAGATGACATACCTATGAGCTGGCCAAAATAAAAGGGCAGTGTTTGTATAAGGGATTATGCTTTCTGGCTGCCTGTGGCTGCAGGGCAACCCACTCCATTACCCAGGACGGGTGCCCTCACAGCTCTATATTCTGTAATGAGCATGGAGATGGTATTTTAAACTGTGTAAATTATTGCCAGCAGAAGTTTAGGGGAGTTTGGCCAGTTACTGCCAAGTTATTGGCTACACCTAGTGAAAAGACAGTACAAAAATTATGCTGTCAGCTCTGCTTTTGTCTCAACAACAACAACAAAAAAAGTGAAAATGGTGTCTTTTTGTTTCAGTCTTTTCTCTCATTTATAGCGTAGCAATAGTGCAAGTTATATGTGTATGTGCATGAGATGCGGATTTATCCAGGCCCCTTGCTAACTTTAAAGCTGTCCCTTCTCCTTGGAATTTCCACCTAATGTCATTTTTTTTAGGTTTTCTAAAAGTTTTAGGTTTTCTTAGTTTTAGGTTTTTCAGGTTTTCTAAAAGCTTGTTGTTTGGGGTTTTTTAATTAAAAAAACCCAAACAAACAAAAAAACCCAAACCAAACAACACCCACCCAGCCAGACAACAAAACAAACATACAAATTAATCGTGGATTTTAGCTGACCACTACTGCTTGTTTTCAGCCATAGCCCTTATAAGTACACTAGTTGTTGTGAGCAACCACTGAACAACACAAAGGAAAATGAGATTTCTGTTTTTAGCGCTGTCTTACTGTCATCTCTTGTAAGCTGTAAATTCATTTAAATTTTCAAGTTAGTTGAAAACTGATGTCCAACAGAATAAGTACAATGTTTGGCTTTATAAAACCCCACACATTCATCATCATTTCTACTTGTCTTAGTGTCTAGATAGAAATAAAAACAACAAATTATTCAGTCTTCAGTATGTTCATTTAATAATTATAATCATTCACTGGGCTAAAAGAATTCAAAGGAAATTAAATGTGCAAGTAACAAGCCTCATGACTATGCAACAAAGTGTGAAATTTTCAAATCACGGTTTTAAAGCATGTGTATGGGTTCACTGTTCTCTATTATCTATTTAGAAATCACTGCCACAACTCTCTCATTAATGTATGAGGTAGAACCCAAATGTATAATAATTTCAATCAACCTCATAATTTTTTTAAAGCATTGCTTTAAAACTCTCCATTATCATATGCAAAACGGCAAAGTCAGTTCCACTTAATTTATTTCATATGTCATCCCAACAGCATCACAAACAGTTCATTGTTACGCATCTCTCCAAATAATGAGTTCAAGACATCCTTTCCTTCCCACCACTTCATGCTGCACATTTCATCCTGTGTAATTGTCTGATGAAGAAGGGAAGCAGGTAGCCTGGGGCTATGAGAAAGAAGCAGCACCAGTGAAGAAGTGTTGGACACAGGTCTTACAGCCTCTAAGGACAATGGAATATTTGGAGGATAGATAAAAAAAGGAAACAGGATGAAACTAATCAACAGATGATTAAAAAACATAGTTTAACTTCCCTCCCTCATCAGAATGCTATCCATCATCACAGATATTCTCTCCCAGGACGGGAAACTTCCAGACACCCATGAGATTCCCATAAAAGGTGCTGGATAAAATTAACTGATCTCTGTCTGAATGCTGCACTTACAGTACTTGATGGAACAATTAACGTGAGTCTAACAAACCACTTATTAGCTAATCAGTATACTTTAAAAAAGCCTAAAGAAACTAAAAACATCACATAATGGTGTTAAATTAAATTGGAGTAAATTAATTTACTCTCTGTGCTTTGCTGGGCTGGCAACACACTAATCACATAAAATGCATCTACTTAGAAATACTCCCATTTCTTCTCAATCTACAAAATGTAAACACCCCCTGTTCCTACACACACACAGAGTGAAGCATGTTCCTCTTCTGATGATTTTGATGTAAAAATATAGCAACTTCTTCTTCCTCTGTATATTTGAAGTGGCAGGCTGTTTGGAAGGCGGAGAAAGCATCTGGTCAATTTGCTAAAATTCAATCTGCTACTTGACATTTTTTTTTTATCCTTGATGCTGGTTTTCAAGGGAAGTTCCCATATAAAGTTCTATTCAACTGCACCTGCTGCCTTGAATGGGTTCCTAATAGCAAGAGTAACATCAGCTAAACAGGAAAAAAAAGTATAGAAATGTTTTGTAGCCCATTAAATTGCTATAATTTTTCTACTTGAAGTCTGTATATATAATTTCAGAGTAAATAATCACATAATTGTTTGGCTGTGAGAAGGGTCATTTGCTGTGAGTCTGGGAGGGCAGAAGTTTCATGAAAATATTTTCTTTAAGTTGCATTGGAAATTTAGGCAACTCATTTAGGTTCTACCCTAAGGTCATTCATAATTGTTGGGTTTGGTATATTGGATTTTCTCTGCTACATCCCACCATGTAAAGCAAAGAGCAGAAGAGGAGCTGAGCAGAATTGTACTGCCCTGTGTAGAGCCATTTAATTCCTGGGGATGTTTCAGGTCTGTGGATCCCCTGTGTCACCTGAAAAAAACCCCACAGCAATTAAGTAAGAGAGTCTGAGACTCAGCCTGGGATCCACTGAAGGAAGATAAGTAATAACTGCCAAAAGAACAGTTATAAACTACATTGGCATTTCATCTGGCCATCACACCTGAGTATCTTTATAAAATCAGCATGAGTAATGCAGTTTCTAGTGAACTTTCAAGCTCCTCTGAGTTTTTACTGTATGTTTCCCTGCAGAGAGCAGAAGCATCCACCTAACTGCAGTCAGGCACTGCTTGAGGGACTTTCCTGTGAAGATACAATATACTTGAACTACACAGCAAAATAAACTTCTGACAGAAGCAAACTAAAATGCAAACCTGAAACTGGTAAAACCTTCAGAGATGTGAAACTAACAGCAGCATCATGTGTAAGCATCATGGCAAGGTAAGCGGGAAGCTGGATGTTTTTAATTTAAAATCTCTCTCATGAAATAAATGCAAATATTCAGGGTGAGGGTTTTTTGTTTGTTGGGGGTTTGTTCGTGTGTTTGTTTGCTTTGGTTTGGGGCTTTTTTTGTGAGCACAGAAGTCAAATTTAGGTCTCCACTGAATACATAAGTACAGAGAGAGTGAGGGGCAAAATACTGACTGGCGAGAAACCCACAGCAAAATTTCCAACGCCTTCAATGGAGGCTGGGTGATGTCTGGCAGGATTACTCATGTACTTCAAAATAAAATTGTGAACAGACCCAGGGGCTTTTGGCTTTGTTTTCTTAGTGGCTGGACCTTTCTGCTTACTACTGGTGTCAGAGGGAGCTATAGGTGGTTCAGCATTTCTGGAAGTGGAGACTCTTGGCTATGGAGTTGTCTCCTTGGTCTAGGGCTACCTGGGGTCCTACCTACCCCAAGGATCTGGAGGAAGTGAAGATGGAATGGCTCCTGATTCTGCATCCGAGCTCTGATCCACTCACCAGCCACACATGGGAATTTTTGTTCAGCTTGTTTTAACAATCGTTTGTATCATCATGCTGTTGTCTCTTCAGTCAATCCAGGGCAGTTTAGCCTTTGAAATGAATACATATTTATTTATCATTGAAACATGAAGATAACCACATCTGTTCATGCTGCCTTTCAGCCTTACTGTAAGAGAAGATTTGTGCTTTGTTGTGGTTTTTATAGTTTTCCTGCTAAGCTGTAGGATGGTCACTAAATCTCTCTCTCAGGCTCACTCGTGGCTCTTTGTTTTGTTATCAGCAGTGATAGTGGTGTAAGACTGTTATTCTGAGGATCTGAAAATACTCTGCTGCTGTTACCTTGTCTGGATGCTGAAGGCTCTCATTATTTCACAGGTTTTTACCTAGTGTGCAGCCTGCTGAGAACCAGGAAAATTTAATTATTCTCCTATATCTTGTCAAGCTTCAGAGATGGTTCTGGTATTTTTTTTACCAAAAAAATTCCTGGTATTGCATTGGCTCTAGGAGGTAGAAGAGCAGTATGCTTTTGACAACATTAGTCATTGCTTTTTTATAACTATGTGTCTGCATGCCCAAAGTGCTGCAGAAACACTAAGGTTTTGTTTCATTTCTTTCTTTTTCTTTTAACAGGATCTCTGAACTGACCAGTATTCATAACCTTTAAAACATAATCATACATATGTATCTGACTTAGATGAATGAATAGTACAGAGAGTAAACAATTATTCACAAACACTCTAAGTAAAGCTCTTTCATGTAACTTTTTCATTAGCATCCTAATACTGTCCTGGAAAGCTGGCTAGATTTTTATCTCAAGGAAGCACTTGCTGCTTCCCTTTTAGAAGATGAACCATCCCATTAAGATCACAACTCTTGTGAGCAGGAAAAACAGCAAAGGCAAAAAACCCCATGGTTTTCAATATGAATTTTTAATAAAAATGAAACTTGTATACTGACTTAATGAACTCAGTGGGATTAGTCAATTGCACAGAGTGAAACATGGGCTTATGCAGATGGTTAATAAGGGTCCTGAATGAAAAAATAATTTGCAGGTTCAGCTGCAGTTTATACTCCCTGTGGTTCCATGTTCTGACACTGGTGTAAATGAACTTATATCAACACAACCAACATAAAAAAATGCAAAGTATTTAATCAAAAAGTATGAAGCATGCTTAGGTTTTAATCAAAGTTGTTCCAAGTGAAAGCTTCCTTCTTGTAGCAAAACTTAATAAAGTAAGAGAAAACCAGATTAGTTTCTATGCAGATATTTTAAGAGGGAGCTTTCTTTGTAACAGATATTGAGAGTAAATGGAAATGGGAGTTGGATGAGGCAGGGGTTTAAATCAATGGCCACTACTGAATTAATTTTAATAGTATACAAAATACTAAGACTCAACTTGTCAGAATCCCTGGACAAATGCTTGCTGCTCTCTGAGAGCTTTATGAAATTGCTAGGATGGTTTCAGCCCTGTTAAAAATTGTCAACAATATTTTTATTTCTCATAAAAATCGATGGCTATTTTTTTTGAACATACTGATAGATTTATGAGCAATTTATTTGCTGGTGAGTCTAAGAAAATAATGGTCGCAGGATAAGATCTTTTTAGAACATAAAGGAATGAAGAGCCTGGATTTTATTAAAAAGTAGAAAAATGAAGGACTATTATCAAAATTGGTTTTCGTACTTTGAATTCTGTAAGGAATCCTTGGAAGTCTTGAAGAAAGATGGGCCTATTCTGCAAATCTTAAACGTGTTTATTTGCATTCATGTGATCAGTATTGTTTTATATTGTGACAAAATGGCCAAAATAAAATTAAACATATGCATGCACATATTTAGAAAACACTCCTCTGCTTTATAAAAGTATGAGAGAGATGTTTTGGGTCTCTGCTATATGACTTTTCCCTATAATTTCTTTTTATCATGCATGTTAGACTTTTTTAAACATCTTCCCCATATCAATATCATGCTATTTCATGTAAAAGTTTAAGTATATACAGAAAGAAAGAGGAATGAAATAACCTATCTGATAATAAAAATCTCTACAGTCATCAAGCTTTGTTCACTAATAATTTTGGATGGTTTTTTTCCTCCTGACTGAATCTCACAATAGCACTTTGTGAAATTGCCGAATCTTGCCCCCCTTTTTATTCAATTACATACAGATGCACAACATTTTGCATATTAAATTGCTCAGAACTTGAAGAAGGAAAAAAATGAAGTCACAGAAATTGAGTCCTGAATTCAGGTCACAGACAGATTTCAGGAATGTCAATTGTCTACTCTTCTTCCTTTCTTCCTAATGAGAGAAAAAATCAGAAAGCGGGGCCTATTTTTTTCTTTCCTCTCAAATTATTGGGTAATAAGGCAGAGGAATCTACCAAATTGCAGAGATAGTCTGAAATGGTTTGAAATCAGACTTTTAAATTAAGTTTAATTGAGTCTCAGAATGCATCTGTGACATAGTAGGATTCAAAAGGAAACACATGTGAAAACATTTTTCACAGGTCCACCTGAAAAGCCTGAGATCAAAGGTGTTTAGGTGGCAATGAGAAGGAAATAAATCTGTCATTAGCATTTCCCTGGGAATAATAAAAATCCATTAGCTTCTCTGGAGGAGTCAGATTGTTGGTTGTGGGATAAAAGACATGAAAACTGTCCAACTCATTACTATCGAAACCATACTTAAGATGATTAACTGGACAAAAACACCAACCAAGTCAGGCTGTTATATTTTTAAGACTTATTTGACTTAAATATTTCTGACTCATGCACCATGGATGTAAGGGTACAGCCAGTCTGAGATTCATGTTTGTGAGATGCCAGAGATCACCAGTAAGACAGAGATTGGAGCCATGAGACATTAAGGATCCTGAAGCTGAGTCAGTGGACAAACAAGTCAAATTCTGTGAGAAGAAAATGTGATCGCATAAGAACTCTGAAATCTGGAAAAGAAGGACCTGAGAAAGGTTTTTAAGAACAGTTGAAAAGCTACTTTAATGGAAGTGAAAACCATAGCAAAAAAAAAAAA
>VZRQ01002658.1:402496-416407 GCA_013397975.1 Machaerirhynchus nigripectus | reverse complement strand
CAGGCGGTGAGGCCGGCGCCTAGCACTCACCTCGGTGCCGGGTCACTCGGGGGCCGGAGACCACATTCACGCGTGTCCGCGCCGCCTCCTGCTAGAGCTGCAGCAGGGAAAAAAGGGTGGAGAAGGGGGAAAGAAGGGAGGGAGAGAGAGAGAAGGGGGAAGGAAGAGAGAAGCGGGGAGGTGAGGACGGGGGCAGCGCTGGCACCTGCCCCGCCACCCCGGGGAGGAGCAGGCGGCCCCGCAGTGGGCGCTGTAGCTAGGGGAGGGAGTCACTCACCGCCGCCGCCATCCGCACCGCCATCCTCCTCCTCCCCGGTGCCGTGCACCCTCAGCCCGCCTCCTCCTGCCGCCGCTTCCGCTCTCCGCGGTGCGTAGCGAGGGGGAGGGCGGGGAGGCACCGCCCCGGCCCCGCCGCCCTCCCGGGACCCGCAGCCGCCCAGGTACCGCGGCTGCCGCTGCCCGGGTGGGGGGCGCCGAGGGGGGCGGAAAGGGGGGCGGTGCTGAGACGCCACGGGTCACCCCGGGGTCCCCCGGCCTCTTGCAGCCGCTCGCCCCCGCCTTCTGCCCCGGGTTTCACGTGAGAGAGGTGTCGGCATCTCCCTCCTTTATTACCGGGGTAGGGGGGCTTCCCGATGGGTGCGAACAGGGAGGCCACTGGCGGTCCCGTAGTGCTGGACAGGGCGCGTTCAGCCGCTTTCGCCCCGGGAAGGGGGCTCTGGCCGAAGCTATCGGTAGCAAGAGTGTGCTGAGTGCACCGTCGCTTTCGGTACAGCTGCATTGCAACTGTCACCAAACTGTGATCTCTTGAGATCTACTAAATTTTTGTCCGACTCGAGGAAGTAAGAGCTAGTTCCAAACTATGCATTGGGTGGGGGTAATTTTTCTCTCTTTTTTTCACAGCTGCAAGCACTCCCTGGAGACATGGACCACTCAGCGGATGCATCCGGGCTTCTGGAAGGCTGTGATGTTGGGTCACAGAAAGAGAGAGTTGTGACAGAGGAGGAATGGCTACAAAAATGGGAAATGGGTAACATCGGATTTCACAAGGAAGAAGGGCATCCGTACGTGACTTCACTCTTCTGCCTAAGCTCTTTTAAGAAATGCTATGAGATGAGTGACTCGGCTCATTCGAGAAACTCTTAATTGAAAATGGAACGTTTGCAAAAAGCAAATTATCTTACATGGGCACAGCTTGAAACAAAAATAAATATAGATATTTTTGTCACCTAAATTTGTCAAAGGACAGAGAAAAGAAAGTATTGAAATTAATGTAGAGCTTTTACTCTTGAATCGGGTTTTAAACCTTAAAGCTTGGATAGTTTGGCTAGAAAATCTTAACTTTTCTGATGGAGAAGCTTTGCACTATTGTTCATGTTATGAAACTGGGACTTGAAACAGCATGCAGAGGGCATCAGAGCAACTACCATGCACTGAAAGACAAGGACCTAAGAGAGCAAACCTGATTATGTAGTCTTTCAAGACCTGTAGAAGTGATTTGATTGATGCAGAAGTTTAATAATGATTCTGTTAAAATCTCTGTTACGGCCCTCTTAGGGGTGGGTTGGTTGGGTCGTTTACTTGCGAAGACAAACAGAAAATAGAACAAACAGAAACGTGTTAATTTCTGAATGTTATGAAATTTACCTTCTTCCTACGTAAATAGAAGGTGAATGTTTTTATTTTATGTTTTTATTTCTAATGGCATTGAAGCAGGTTGAGCTAATAACATATGTGCCATTATGGAGTTTTCATGCTACCTGGCATAGTGTATAGCACTTGGCTTTTCATGTGCCATCAAAAATACTTGCAAAGTAAAACATGTCTGTTTTTCTGCAGGCTCCTCCAGAAGTATCTGGATGTTCTTTTAAATGGCAGGAGTGGACTGAGGATATTTTTCCCACTTTGTGGTAAAGCAGTAGAGATGAAATGGTAAAACACAGATAATAAGAGCAAAAATCTTATTTGATGTGGGGAGGGAAGAAGGGTGAGGGGGAATTCCCAGCCTTACACTGGCCATTGGAAATGTGCCGCATCTCCACTGGTAGGAAAGCAGCGTCACTGAAAGCTGAAGGGAGGACGAAGCTGGTGTTTTGTATAGTAGCATAAATTGAATGGATAAGGTCTGACCTGAAAGTCCTCTTGATTGTCCCAAGTTCAGCTTGGAGAATGCTGAATTTAGATGGACAGAGTGACTGAAGCTATGCCCTTACAACTGCTGCTTTTGGTAGCAATGCCAGCTTAAATTGCCCTCAGTGAGGTCAGTTGTGCTAGAAAACATTTTCAAGAGACCATGTGGCGTGCCAGTCTGGAATTTTAAAGGATTTGGGCTAAATGTAACTTCCTCTTTTTTTATACTTCTTNTTGGTGTCGTATTTATAATTAGGGCCTATAAAAGCCGGTGTTTTTTCTTGGAGGGAAGGAGCACAAACCAAAAACTGAACTGCATCCTCAAGTAATCCAGCTATCAGGTTTTATCACAGTAACTACTTTCTAGGCTGATTGTGGGCTCTGAGTGTGTTTTGCTGAGCTGCAGTAGCGCGGAGGTTACCGCACCTCCTGCATTGCCTGTTCCTGCCAAGCCACAGAGACAGCTGGGTGGATGGACAGTGTGCCTCAGTCACCTCAGTGCAGAGCACAGCACCTTTCTGATATTGACAGTTGGTCAATGCAATCACCTGTTTTCACTGAGTTCATAGCAATAAATGAATAATTAATTGAATCTAAAATAAAGCGTGTAAATCCTTGTCAACTGCATGCTCAGTGGTGCTAATTAAGGCTCAGATCATGGAAGGGAGGTGTTCAATATAGTCTGAATGCTTCAGAAAGTCAGAATTAGACATATCAGGGCATCCTAAAACTAGGGTTTCCCTAATGAATAAATGATGCATGGGAGATACACATTTTGCCCAACCTGTGGCCTCCTGTAAACTTGGGCCTTCTCTTGTGTGCAGGCTGGCAGACATGGGACACAGTGTTGTTGGGGTGGAAATCAGCGAGCAAGCAGTGAAGGAATTTTTTTCAGAACACAGTCTGCCTTACTGTGAAGAGCCAGTCCCTGAGATTTCAGGAGCAAAAATGTTCCAGGTATGTCTCCTGCGCTGTCAAATGATCTCATGTGGTTAATCATGCAATGCAGGCATAACTGAGCAAAAAAGTCATTCTGCTTTTATGCCTCTGTTTTACTGGTAATCATTCACCTCTTCTGAAGAGGTCTAAAAGGAAGTTCTGAGTTGTATTTTTGGGTTGAGAAGTTATTCTTCTAAACTTACTACTTTGACCTTCTTATGTCAGTGAAGCACCTGAATGTAGAAGGAATGTATTTTAAAACTGGACAGTTGTATGCCTTGATAGATTAGAACCTCTCTGGAGGGGATCCGAAGTTACCTCAGTAAACTAAAACTAAAAATGTTTCTCATTTCACTGTTTTTCCCCATTACATGTAAATGTATTTTTTAAATGTCATTTTTAATAGTATATGGGTATATTTTAAGATATGACATATAAATACATATTTATGAGTGCATATTTAAAAATAGTTAGATGATAAGGATTGTTTCCCTTGCTTTTTATTACAGAGTACATCTGGCAACATTTCCCTCTACTGCTGCAGTATTTATGATTTGTCCAGGTAGGAATGCTCATTGTGTTCTACAATTTTCCATAATCAAATGTGTATTAATACTGTCCAATACTATTATTTTATTTGAATCAGATAAAGATTTGTCAGTTCCTCTCAAGAAAACTCATATTAATTTGTATGAGAAATGTGAATACCCAATCTCCAACAAAAGCTTAATTCCATCGCTGATTATTAAGGATGACAACTAATTATCTTTAAATGGGCTTCTTATTCCAAGCCATTCTGGGAAAGTTATCAAAAAACATTTTTGCTTTTACAGTAAAACCAAATTATCTTTTAACATTACTGATGAATTCTATGAAGCAAAACTCTATCACAATCCCTTACTCAGAGTAGCTTAGTAAAAAAAGCAAAGAGAATATATCCAGAGGTGTCTTAGCACAATAGTTCTCTCCTCTTGCAGGTCTTACTCAGATGTGATTTTCCCTAGATTACAAGGTTTTGGTGAAGTGTTTTGTGTTTGTTTGCTCTTCCTAGAAACAACTGTCAGGCACAAGAATTTGTTCCATGGCTTTTCAGTAAGAAGGAGGTAAAGTCTTAATATTGACTTTGATAGGCTTTCCAGAACTAGTACATATACAGGCGCAGTTGGTAGTTCAGGACACCAGAACGCGGTGTTTACAATGTTATCTTTTTTTTTCCAATCTGCCAAAACACTGGAGAAAAGACTATTCATTGCTGGAGTCCAAAGTCTTTCAGACAATAGACCATGACTAAGACTTCTGCTGCTGCAGCTGACTCCAGTTGGTTTGAATAGTGAATGTATGTAACTAGTCTTGCAAAGTGTCGAACAGATGGGCTGTGTATGAATGTGACTTTGTAGATACTGCCTGGTTTCTTCCCCTCCTTGCCCCTCCAGTGTAGCTACTTGTTACACTGTAGATCCCTATAAATCCTTCTTTCTGGGAGTTGACAAGTTGCCCAGGGAGTGCTTAAGCTTCTCAGAAATTTTCGAAAAATTCAGTCATAAGTTTTGTAGCAAGTCATATGGTGAAACCTGTAACTTCCATCACAACATGGTGGAATAATACTTTGAAATAAACGAAATTAGGTAATTAGTGACAATTTCAGTGCATATCACTGGATCCAGTACATAGTTTGCCATCCACAAAATAAATTGGCAGATAGATGTTCTGGTTGCAGAATGAACTGTATTTCCAACAGCAGTCAGCAGATACCTGTGACTAGAAAAATGCACATACACTTCTAGTTTCTGTGTACAGACAATTTGATTAATTACCCAGTAATTATGGAAATTAAACTTATTTCTCTCTTGCTGAGGCTGGCCTACTAAGAGGTCCCTTTGATCTCTATTAGCCTAGCATTCATTACAAGAAAACTCAGACGTGCTCCTGACCTTTGTCAGAATGGGACATTACAAAGACTCTTGCTGGTTAAAGAGTAACAGGAATTACTGCTCTTTCTGGGAATTCTGGGACATATGTAAAACAGTTATATTACACAATCATTGTACCTCCTAATACAATTATGGCTGCAAGACTTCAAAAAAATAAAATATTGCATTAACTGAAACTATTAAACACAAGCAGGGATAGAAATTCATAAGTTTATTCTTAAATCCAGTGGGTTTTCTGCAGATACGTGAAGTTCTGATTTACGTGTTAAATTTTGTTAGCTGTGGTAGTACCTAACCCATGCTGAATGCTGTATAAACGCATAGCAGTGTAATAGAGTGAAAGGTACACCCAAGGGAAGCGCTTCTTAATACTTTAGCTTCATCCTGACTCCACATCAGTATGAAAGACAGCTGTGTGCCTTTTTTGACCTTTTCCTCATGGCTTCATTGTGTTGTAAAGGAAATTGGATGTGCTAAGGGGCAAAGAGCACCCAGACACTCAGCAGGTCCTGAGTTCTGGGCAGCCAGGAGAACAGGACTGGGACAAGGCCACAGCATGAGCCTGCCTGCAGCCTGGGGTGTCTGTAGGCCCTGATGAAATTGCTGGGGAGTAAAGTACATTAAATGCCTGTACGGAGCCACTGCCACCATTCCAGTTAGACCAGATTGAAGTTGGAAAGAAAAACCAGGTGCAGAAAACCTCAGTGGCTTGCCTAAGGTCACACAGCAGACTCAGCCTCCAAGCCTCAGAAGATCAAGTTTGTCACCTGCCCCACTAAACTTTCCTTTGTGCCGTGCATGTCCATTGCTTGACTGTCTCTTTAACATAAAATCTCCTTTCAGTTATGAGGCTGGTTATTTAAATTAGATGCTTAGACTTGGCAAACTTTAAAAGAAGTCAGCACTTGAAAGTGCTTTTATCATGTCTCATCACAGTACAGTGGGAAATACAAGATCAGCTTGTAGGTTAGATGCCAGAGACTTAGCAATGCCATTGCAATGAAAATAGCAGTGGGCAGAGAGAAGTTCTCATGGTTTAACTCTGGCTAAGGTGGTGGAACTAGGCACCACACAGCTGCTTGCCCATTCCCCCCATCATGAGATGATGTGGAAAAATCAAAAGGGTAAAAGTGAGAAAGAAACATGCACATGGAGATGAAAACAGTTTGATAATTAAAAAGAAATTTCAAAAAGTTGTTAGGAAAAAACACACACAAAAAAGAACGACCAAAGAGAGAGGAAAATAAAACCCAAGAAAGACAAGTGGTTCAAATGAAAGCAGTTGCCCACCAACCAACCAAGCAACTAATGCCTAGCCAGTCCCCAAGCAGTGCCCTCATCCACCAACCTCCCACCCAGTTTTATTGCTGAGAATGGAGCCAGATGGTATGGAATATCCCTTTGCTCAGTTCGGGTCAGCTGTGCCTGCTGTTTCCCCGCCCAGCTTCTTGCTCATTCTCGTACTCTCCAGCCTACTCACTGGTGTCATGGTGTGAGGAGCAGAAAAGGTGCTGGTGCTGTGTAAGTGCTGCTCTGCAGTAGCTAAATAGGCAGTGTGTTAATCAACATGATTTCAAGCCCAAATGCAACACAGCCATGCAAGCTGTTATGAAGAAAGGTAACCCTACCCTAGCCAAAACCTGTACAGAAATGAAGACAGAGCTGATGCAACTGAACTCTGACATCTGCCCAGTAGGCAGAAGGGTATTGCACAATTCATGCCACATTTTTCAAAGTAAACTTACTCAAACTTTCTTTAAAATTATGCAATTTACTTTATTACTACCTTACTGTCTAACCTCCTAATTTAATAATTACCAAAAATAAGGCTCTTTCTTATCCCCCAAATATTCTTGTCTGTTGTGTCACTCTGGCTGCTCTTACCATCCACTAATAAAGGCATTCCTTGATAGTCTTGCCCACTTGCAGGCTTTGGGTGGTCACTGAAGCCATCTGCCAGCATATCCAGAAGCAAAACTAGTGTCTGCAGCAGCATTGCACTGAGGAAAGCAGCAGTGTAACTTAGCTTTTCTAGCATTAAACAAATTACAAGCTGAAACTAACTGTCCGGGGCATGTAGCTGGGAATTCAGGTGTCTAAAGTTACTGAATGTGCTGAGTTCAATGACAGTAAGCAATAAGGCACCTTCCTTAGCCTGCATCTGAAGTCATGCGTGGATTTTAGAAGGTGTGTGTTAAAACTACAGTCCTTCCTCCCTGCCTTGTCTCAGCACCCCCTGATGGGGAAGCACTGACCAATTCTTGCACCTCTCTGCTATTGCAGCAGGACCGAGAACCAGGACGGCTTCTTGAATTCCAGATCCCATTGGTTTGGATTATGAAAATGCTGCACCATAAAAAAAGGTGGTGGGGAATCTGCACCACTAGCTGCAGAATCCTTGTGACTTCACAAAAGTATCTGAATAAAGATGAAGGTGGCTTTTTACTATTTCTAACCCTTTTCCTTATCTTCTTGCAGCTCGATAGTTGGCAAGTTTGATGGGGTTTGGGACAGAGGAGCTCTTGTAGCTGTGAATCCACGTGACAGACAACGGTTAGTAAATTGCATTGTTACTATCTTCTCTGATGTATCAGTGTCAAGTTTTTGATCGCATGACTTGTTGATGAGTCCTTTTTTATTTAAAGAACCAACCTACACAAGTTCTTCTCTACCACAAGCATCTGCTGCAGTCGCAGAGTGCTGTACTCTTCCTTCAGGAAGCCACCCTGCCTCTTGGTGGGAAAAGATGTGGTTTGTTCTAACCCAAAAGAAGCAGAGCTGCAAGTCTCATCTGAATTCTATTATTTCCTTTTTACCCTGTCTACTTCTTCTCTCTTTGTTCTTTTTCCGCTCACTCTTCTTGATTCCAAATTTTTTTCTTTCCTACAGCCAGCCCAAATTTAGTTTGAACCTGCTCCTGGGATTTTTTAATTAGGTACATAATCTTCAATTCACAATAATTTCAAAAGATCAATAATGTAATGTGTGCTGTATTCTAGACTGTGGCAGACAAATACTTGGTTTGTCTGTTAATCTTGAGCTGAATGTGCAAACAAAGGATAAATGCTTGTTTATGAGCAATAAATATTACCTTTCTTTGGTGTTTTTCATGTGTAGCACAAATTTTATGCGTCTGAAATTTAAACTGTTTTGCTTAGTCTCTGTGCAGTTCAGTTCAAATTCTATCTGCATAGAAATGCATTTTGTTGAATATTTGAATGCTATGCTTAAATGCTTTACAAAAATAACAAAGAATACTTTCTTCCTTTTAGCTATGCCAGTTTGATGATCAACCTAGTGGAGAAAAATTCTTCATATCTACTTGTTACGGTTTCATATGATCCAAACAAACACAAAGGTCAGAACTTTGTACTGTTTATGTTGTGATTTTGCTTTAATACAAATTGTATAAAGATACAGTAGATGTATTAGTATCTTCCCCAAGATCCTTACCTGCATACCTTTGTTAGCTAGTGACACCAGTATAACTGTTTGTTTAAAAGTTTCGATATTGACCAAGCTTGAGACTGTGTTTGGGTTTTCTTTAGCATTCAGAGATGCTAAGGGTAAGTTGAGGACAGTCATGGTATATTAACAATGAAATGAAACTGTAAGTGTGGCTGTTACAATGAAGCTGGAAGTCAGAGCACTTAGTAACATCCTGTCTGGCCTCGGGAGCTTGAAACACTCCCAAGAACATCAGCTTCATGCTGTTTATCCAGTATTTGCAACCCGATGTTGCCTCTCTCTCAGCCACTACCACGCTCTGAATATACTTAGAAAAGGTGAAATTCTGTAAAGTCATAAGGTATTTTTTCCTTTTTTAGTTTTTATATTATATACTGAAGTGGGAGATTTTTTAGTTAATATTTATTCACAAAAGAATGATAGTTTTTTCTGCTTTTGGGCCCTTCAGCATAATTATTCCCCCAAAAAAGAGGTCTTGCTATCACAAGCAACAACAGTTTAATTCATTGCTTCCCCTCTGACATAGTTCAACTTTTAGCCCTAATCATACCATTGTAGGATAAAGAGATTGCGGGCTGGATTCACACAGCACACTGAGAGTGGTCAGAGCCACGTCACATTCGTGATTCCCTGCTGCAGCTGGAGATGAAGCAACAGCAACACCTGAAGCTGTGTGGCCCACCAAGGTGCCACGAGTTCTGGACATGTTTTCTGGTTCCTGCTGGTGGTGCCACACCCTGGGGCCCAGTTACAGGCCAGGCACTTTGAGTGAAGGGATTGGCTCTCCTACTGCAGTGTAAACTCTGTCTTCTTCCCATGTCTCCTCTCTGATCAGCTTCATCCCGTTTATTTCAGGCCCACCGTTTTATGTTCCTGAATCTGAAATTCAAAGTTTGTTTGGTGAGTAAAACTTCAGCTAACCCTTAAGAATTTTTTCCAAAGCACATAAAGATGTTTATATGCCTCTACCTTGCCCTGTGACGAGTGATACAGTCATTTGCTTCTTATCTAAAGGCTAGACTTGTGGGAAAATACTGGGAAAAATTATTACCATTTAGCCACAGGGATTTTGCTGTCAAGGAAAGTTCTCAGTTCTTCAAAAGATACGAAGAAAACCCAAGAGACAAACAGTTGCTTGTCTCCCTTTGGTACCATTCTATTCTCGCAGGATTCATACTGTAATCCTGTAGCTGCAGTCTTAGAGTCCTGTTTGACCATTTTGCCTTTGCCTGCACCTCATCAACCAGTTGCCCTGGTTTTAATACAAGTCCTACCAGTGCTACCATTTCTGCTGTACTTTTGTGACAAGGAAGGAAAGTAACATGGCACTCAAAGAAAATGCTGAAAATGTACAACGCATATCCATCAAAATAATGAAATTTGGAGCTATGTCAATTTGGAATTTAATTTTAGGAGTTCCTCCTGATGTGCTATAATATCTCACTTTTAAATTTACAACTTTCTGAGACTCTGGCAGTGTTTCTGTTCAGTGAGTCATTGGCATAGATAGTTGCATCCCAGTGCAAAAGAGAGAGATTAAGTTTCCCCCAGTGCATTTATATCACTGTGTTAGGGACTATGATGGAATCTGTGGATAAGGGTTTTTTGGTTTTTTTTCGGGACAGTTTGCATTTTTCTTTGACTAATCATTCACTAATTTGTTATTCTTACCTCCTTTTCAGGCAACTGCTGTGAAATTAAGTGTCTTGAAAAAGTTGATGACTTCTCAGAGAGGCACAGACAATGGGGACTAGATTATTTTCTGGAGGTGTTATATATATTGAAGTTTGTAGATTGATTAAAGTGATTTAAAATAACTTGCCTCCCATCTTGCTTTTACTTACATCTCACATTTTAAAATGGGGCCTTCTTAAAGCAGGCTTTTTGTCCATTTTGCTTACAAAGTCAGCTCTCGTACACAGCTACCTTTACTGCCTTGAGATGTGAACAGCTTTTCTTAAAAACTCCGTGCACAACCAACCATTACTGAAGTATACCTTTTTCTTCTATATCAATTCAAATCATGATAGCTGTGAGAAAGGAATGTTCCTGTTCCTTTAGCCATTGCTGATCAGTGCTGTCTGCCTGGCACTCTGCAGGCTGGCCTCATCAGCTGGTAGCCCTGGGAGTGTGGCAGCTGCAGTTCAAACACTGTTTTCTGGGGCACTGGCCTTGCACCAGGCTGGGCAGAGAGAGGTGGGAAGCTGCTGCAAGTTGGTTCTCTCTGTGCCTGTGAATATATGTCATGTGAAGAGCTGGCAGTGAGTGGGCAAGGCAAAGCAGCAGCTGCCAAGAGGAAATTACCATCCTGCAAGAAGGGCTGGAGGGAAGTAGACTGGATGACTGTAAAGAGGAGAGTATGGGTAGAAAATGTCCTGGTAGTTGGTTGTCGCCCTGAATTTTTCAGTCTTTCTATGTTTTCATTCTTGTAGTAGAATTTCCCAGGCACTTTACTGTAAGCATTAGGCATGTTTACCTACCAATATCTATTATTATCATTCTTTTTGTTAGGCGGAGAATTATGATAGACTTTTGATCTGACCAGTGTCATGGAGAGGTGGTAACCCCATCCTCCAATCCATGGTTGTCTCTAAAAAGATATATAACTGACTAAATAAAGGGCCGGGCCGGTCTTCTTCCTCCTTCTTCCTTCTTCTTGCCCTACCTTGGCCCTTCTTGCTCTCTCTCTTTTGGCCCAGGCCTTATCCTGACAGAACGGTGTCTGTGGGGTTCTTTCGTGTCTGAGTACGACAGTTGGTCACAAGTGTGCTGCTCCCTCATTTGAGAGCACAACTATGGGCAGGCAAACCAACAGGACTTGGGTAAGTGGGTTCAAAGAGTGCTGAGAGAGCTGCAGATGTTACTACTAAACCATTCTCCATCATCTCTGAAAGGCCGCGGGGTACAGGAGGGGTGCCTGAGGACTGGAGGAAAACCAGTGTCACTCCAGTCTTGAAAAAGTACAAGAAGGAGGACCTAGGAAACTGTAGGCCAGTCAACCTCACCTTTATCCTTGGAACAACCCATCCTGGATGTCATCTCTAAGCAAGTGGAGGAAAAGAAGGTTATCAGGAGTAGCCAACATGGATTCACCAAGGGAAATGGGCTGGGTTAGTGGACAGTGAGGTAGATTGAGAACTGGCTGGGTTGCAGAGCTCAATGTTGTGATCGGTCTAGTTGGAGGCTGTAGCAAGCAGTGTTCCCAGGGGTCAGTACTGGGTCCAGTCTTGTTCACCTTATTAATCAGTGACCTGAATGAAGGGACAGAGTGTACCTGCAGGAAGTTTGCTGATGATACAAAACTAGGGGGAGTGACACACCAAAGTGCTGTGCTGCCATGCTGCAAGCCCTGGACGGGCACAGGAGCCAGGCAGAGTGGAACCTAGCGAAGTTCTGTGAAGGCAAGTGCAGGGACCTGCACCTGGGGAAGAAAAACCCAGGGCACCAGCATGGGCTGAGGGCTGACCTGCTGGAAGGCTGCTCTGCAGAGAAGGACCTGGAAGTCCTGGTGGTCAACAAGTTAGCCAGCGGTGTGCCCTTGTGGCCAAAAAGGCCAGTAGTATTCTGGAGTGCATTAGGAAGAGTGTGGTCAACAGGTTGAGGGAGGTGATCCTGCCCCTCTATTCAGCCCTGGTGAGGCCACATCTGGAGTTCTGTGTCCAGTTCTGGGCTCCTCAGTGCAAGAGAGACTTCGACATGGAGTAGGTCCAGCAGAGGATTGTAAAAATGGCTGGGGGACTGGAGCATCTTGCTTATGAGGAAAGGCTGAGAGAGCTAGGATTGTTTATCCTGGAGAGGAGGCAACTGACAAGGGACTCATCAATGCTTATAAATACCTTTAAGGGCAGTGGACAAGAGGATGGGACCAGACTTATCAGTGTTGCCCAGGGACAGGACAAGGGGCAACAGGCATAAACAGAAACACAGGAAGTTCCATCTGAATATGAGGAAGAACTTCTCTACTTTAAGAGTGACAGAGCATGGGAACTTCTCCCCTTTGCAGCTTATTTTGAAAGGAAAGGTATGATTGCAATGTAGTGTATCATAATTCGTCAAGAATAGAAGGCGAGTAAAAGCCACGGGGCTTTTTAGAGTGCCATAGTCCTAGAGCTGCAAATGGGTCTGCTGGTTTTAGCACAGCAGTCCCCATGCCCACAGCCCTTTGGAACACTCAGTATTGCTCGTAGATACTCGTGTTTCAAGGTTGGGTTGACAGAGAGAAGAAGGATGTAGCTGGTGGGCCAGTGCAAGCTCGGAGCTGCTGGTTTTGTTTGTTTTCACTCCTGGCCAGTACTGCAGCTACCAGGTTAAAGCATCTCCTTTCTTTCAGTCCAGAAAGTTTGTCCGGATGCAACATGAGAGCTCCTGAAGTTTATCTCAGACTTCCAGATACGTGATAGCTGCAAAAGGCCAGGCGCTTGGCACGAGGCTGCTGCATGCTCTGTGGTGTCCTGCACAGGACTCCCAGGCATGCGATAGCCTGGCAAGAGCAATGCCACGTACCGAACCAGCCATATTAGGATGTGTAAGATGGCTCTCTGTGTGTACCCTGCAATTACTCTGAGAATACCCTGTAAATAGGCTGAGCAGAATGAGCACATGCTGTTAATGCACTTTACAAGATGTGTGTACTTGTCTGTCTGAGAAATGTGTCCACTAGTGATGAGTGTAAATATTTTCTAAAGTTTGCCAGAACAGCAGGGAAAATCCAATGAAATAAAGATGCTCAGAGGGATGGAGTGCATCTCCTATGAAGACAGGCTGAGAGAGTTGGGATTGTTCAGCCTGGAGAAGGCTCTGGGGAGACCTTAGAGCAGCCTTCCAGTACCTGAAGGGGCTGCAGGAGAACTGGAGAGAGACTTCTTACAAGGGCGTGTAGTGACAGGACAAGGGGAAAACTGACAGAGGGTAGGTTTAGGTGATATATTAAGAAGAAATTCCTTAGTGCAAGGGTGATGGGACTGGAACGGGTTGCCCAGAGTAGCTATAGATGCCCCATCCATGGAAACGTTCAAGGCCAGGTTGGATGGGGCTTTGAGCAACCTGGTCTACCAGGATTAGAACTAGATAATCTTCAAGGTCCCTTCCAACCAAAACCATTCAGTGGTTCCACGATTCTGTGAAATTGTGGCCTAAATTTTTGCTCTGGTAGGGGCATAAATAGAGCTAGTAATGGTATGGTAACTTGGTAACTGGATGTCTGTAAGAATCTGGTGGATATGTGAATATTCTGGCGGGTATTTGAACGTCCTTGCGGACACTTGAACATTGCAGTGGATATTTGAATGTGCTGTATGAACACTGGTGGCTGTACGAACAGCGGTGGATGTACGAGTGCTGTGGCGGGTACAGGGACGCTCCGCGGTCGCAGCGGGCAGGGCGGCCCGGGCCGCAGGGCCCCAGCGCCGACGCGGCGGCAGCGCTGCTCGGCCCCCGCTGGCCCGCA
>VZRQ01002658.1:384990-402293 GCA_013397975.1 Machaerirhynchus nigripectus | reverse complement strand
GAGGGGCGGCGGCGCCGGCCCCCGCGGGGCTCGGGCTGCGGCTGTGCCTGGGGGGCTGGGGGTCGCTGGTGAACCCCACCGGGGTGGCGGCCTGCCCCGGGTCGGGCCTCCTGGCAGTGGCACACGACGGCAAGAAGAGGATCCACGTCTTTGGGCCGAGCGGGTTCTGCCTGCGGCGGTTCGGGGAGCGGGGGGACGCGGGCAACGACATCAAGTATCCGCTCGATGTGACGGTCACGTCGGACGGGCACGTGGTGGTCACTGACGGCGGGGACTGCTCCGTGAAGGCCTTCGATTTTGAGGGAAGGGGCGTCCTGGCTGTCCGGGAAGGCTTCTGTTTGCCCTGGGGCTTGGATGCCACCCCCAAGAGCGAAGTAATCCTGACCGACTCGGAGGCAGGCATGCTCTACCGCCTGACGGCCGACTTCCAAAGGGGGGAATTAAAGAAGTGTCAGGTGATCCGGTCCCGGCTTGTCAGCCCCAGAGCGGTTGCAGTCTGCCAGACCTCGGGTGCTGTCGTTGTAATAGAGCACCTGAAAGCTCGAGGACCGAGCAAGGGCAGCACCCGCGTGAAGATATTCAGTGCAGAGATGGATCTCATCGGCCAGATGGACAGCTTCGGTCTGAACCTCATTTTCCCCTCCAGAATATATGCTACCGCTGTGGCCTTTGACAAAGAAGGTCGTGTTATAGTAACGGATGTCTGTAGCCAGGCTGTCATATGCTTAGGGAAACCGGAGGAATTTCCCATCTTTAATCCTCTAATTAGCCACGGGCTTTCTTATCCTGTCGGACTGACCTACATGGCAAACGATTCCCTCGTTGTTTTAGACAGTGGTGATCATTCAATAAAAGTGTATAGCTCTACCTGAATGGGATTAGATGCTTACTGCTGCAGGCTCATGCTGCTTTTGGCCATAAAGCATGTGGAGTTCTGGTGTTTGTAGGTGTGAAGGGAGGAGGCGGTTTTTGGGCTTTGAGTGAAATTACCCTCTGAGCAACATGCTGTGCTTCCTGCAAAATTTGTATCACATCTCTTGCCTACCTGTTGGAGAGGACCTGGCTGTTGCTGCCTGTAGCCAACAATGAATCAACCAAACAAATCATTTGGCATTTTAAAACTATTCCATGCCTTGACAACCAAATGATTTTTGGTTCTTTCTGACGAGTAATCAAAGACCAGCACCTGTGAAAGTAGTGTGTCATTTATTTACATTTCCCAGCACACCGTTTTCAGTATTCTTAATTAAGTATAGATACCCTCCTGACAGAACTGTTTCCAGGAACTGTGCACAAGGAAGGAGATTGCCTTGACAGAATGATAGGAGAATTGGAAGCCTCCATTCAAGGTTGCCTAAATCCAGCTAAAATCGTTGTGATGGAGGAGCTACCACTGATGAGTGAGTTATGCCAAGTGAATTAATGTTCAAAGCCTGTTTTTTCCATACCAGGAAAATGCATTTCCAGGGGCACTCTTTTCTCTGCTAGTTTATTCCCACCTTTTTTAAGGTTGTATTGGAGCACTTTGTCTTCCTCTAAAGTGCCCAAGTCTGTGTCTTTACCTAGAGTTAATCTGGTGTGTGGTTACACAGAGTGGACTGCTTTCCCTAAAAGTCCCTTGAAGTATTCGCGTTTAGACCACAAATATTCCTGCATATGTAAGTGTGAGTTGTCTGTACTGCTAACGCTACATATAGGAGGTTTTCAGCACTGCCTGCCCGTTTTGTCATTAATACGGTGCTTTTGCACCTGAAACTCCAGGATTCAACTGCAAATTGAAATGTTAGTGAGAAGTAATAGAGAAAGGGGCATATAACCCTCTTTCTTTTTTTCCTAGCTTCCAACTAAGGTTTAGTTGAATGTGAACGCACAGGAGATTTAGATCAGTTTATATTCTCTTGTTTTACTCACAATATATTATATTATATTCTCACTTATATTCTCACAGTTTTACTGTGGACACAAGTCCTGTTGCCTTATTGCACAGTGAAAATTATGGTATATATGATGTATTTTGAGAAGGATTTAATACCCCCACTAGAAGTCACTGCTGCCTTTTTAGGCATTTAACTGCTGCTAAAATGATTACTTAGATGGTTCAGAATTAAAATGAAGTTAGATACAAATGTAAATGCTATCTGAGGTAGACATGAGTAGGTTAAAATGGCATGAAAGTTTTGGGGCAATTCCTTTTTTTTAGTAATTGAAATCATTAATATTAACTAGTGTAATTTGAAATTCACAGGCAATCTGTCAGTAAATTTTTTATCTGGCTTTTGGTCTGACTTCGGGGTGTTTAATAACTGCATGTGTTACAGCACCAGTGATTTAGCAAATACTTGCACTAAATTGGAGCAGTTTAGCCCTCTAATTCAGCCAATGTGTTACTCTGTCTCATGTCAACATTTATATAAACAAAACAAATACATTAATTGCAGCTATTTGTAAAGGGTAATTGAACAGTGACCTGCCAATAAAGTGTGATTTGCTTACTCCTATATTTTAATAATTTTGTGACAGTTCCTCATATCTTTTCATCACGAGTTTCCTTGTTACAACACCATTTCTGTATTGCAGTTGCCGTGTAGATGGTTTCTTCTTCTGTTTGGTGATATCCTGCAGAAGTTTTTGTAGGGCCATTTGTTGCTATTGAAAATTATATGGATCTGCACAGCTGGTATTTTTCAGCCTTCTCTACTGCCGGGTCAAACAGTGAGTGCCTTTGGAAGAACCAGAAATCTTCCTTGGCTGTTCTGCAGTAGGAGCTGTATGGCCCTAATCAGGAGCCCAGTTAGGAGGTCAGGAAGGAAATGTTCTCAGAGAAGCAGACTCCTGGATTATATATTCCTTTCTAGATGCCAAGGAGATGCCTGTCTTTGATAGAACCAATTAGATAACATTTCCTTTGGGGGACTGCTGTGTGTCAAAATGCATGCAATGCCATCAATGCTGTATTCATACATAATTAATACTTTGTCACAGTAGCACTTCCTCTGAACCATGGGCTGTGAGCTTTCATCTCCTCAAACCTTTGTGTGCACCAGGAGCTTGTTTTTGCCACTAAACTCACGTATGGGCAAATTTCCTAGGACCTACTGCCATATAGGCAATTTTCCAGCAGTTGAAATGCTGATTTTTAAACACTTGACCCATACTGTTTTAAAATCTACAAAAACTCCCATTGTTGTCCATTCTGCTCCTGTCTCCTTTGGTAACTAGAAATCATTTGATTTTTGGGTATGTAAGCAAAACAGACTTTGGGACTTTATTCTACCTAATAGAATTATTTTTCTGTGTGCCATCTCCTGCAGTATCTGCTTTACCTACCTACTAAAAGCAAATGTAGACTTTTTCTGTGAACAATGCAACTGTTTTCCTTTTACTCTACAGCTTGGTGCTTAGTGTTGTACAACACTGCATCAAAGGAACCATTACATTCTGCCTTAATTCATTTGATGCAGGTGCCTAAGTTGAGAAGCCATAATGAACTATATAAAACCAAGTATTAAAAATTCTGAGTTCTTTGGTGTGTAAGGGAAAATGCAGCAGTAAAGCTGAAATCTTTCTTTTGACACAAAATCTTGTGTTCTGAGAGAGGGATGGCAAATATTGAAGGGCCCATTCTTGAACTGATATCCTTAGGTTTGGGGTCTGACTGGTTGTGCTTGGAATGGGGATAGCTAGATGTGTGCTTACCTCTGGAAAAGAGTGGTGGCCATTCCATTTAGAAAGGAACATAGGACTGTGTCTAGTTGCTTCAGTGATAATTACTTTTGTGTTTATTTTTAAAAATCCACCACCTTTACATAACTCTCTGCACCTCATGCCCTAGCCATTGGATTAAAACAAAATAAATATAATGGACAGTATTCCTTTAGTGTCATGTTTTCAGGCCCTAGTAGAGATTGCTATGTCTGTTGTGCACACACACACACACACACTGCAATTCCTACTTGGTTTATTTTTAAGCACTGGTCTCAGATTGCATGTAAATGTATCAGGGTATGTTTACAGTATTAAGGAATTAAAGGAATCAGAGGGGTTTCAGAAATGTGTATTGAGATGATGTTCTGTAACATTTATTTTTTGCTTTGCTTATGAAGAAAATAACTTTAGATAAAGGATATAATCTTTTTTTCAGATTGATGAATAAGGAAGAAAGGGTGAAAAAAAAAGTAAAATTGACTTCATTTTGGCCATTGTGTATTTGAGCACCTGTCCATTCCCTCCAATCACATTGCTGTGCACATCAGTTTGATCTTTATATTTTCCCAAAGCATGGATGTAACATCACCATAGCATTTTTTAACATGGACTGATTTCAAGGGAAGAGGGGATCTCCTGTAAGGTCCAGCCTGCAAACTACTAAGAATTTTATGGAGCAGGTCCATCAAGATGATGGCCTTGAATATAGGAGACCTTTCAATTCTGGAAGGGTTGATGGAGGTCAAAAAGCAGCTTTCTTCCTTGGGACCATGGGTCACAGTGCTGTTGCACCCTGCACAGGTGGAATGTGTTTTCTTTCTCTTCAGTTTTTGGGTTTTTTTTCCCTGATTCTTCTCAGAGGCTCGTTTTACAGTTTACATGTCACCTGTGAGTCACAGCTTGCTTCCACAGGAGTAAAGCAAAAATACACATATTTTTCAAGTGAGTTCTAAACCTCGCTCTTCATTCAGGCTTCTCAGGAGAACTGACAGAGAACAGCAAGTGCCTATTTGATACTGTTACATAAACATCCAGGCTTTCTCTAAAGTGCTTCCTTCGTGTAACATGTCTGATTCTCCTAGGCAGCTTCAAAGCTCACTCGTACTGGAGAGGTTCTCAGGGAGCAGATGATGCATTGCACTTACACCTTTTTCTCACTACTGCTTTCCAAGTGATTTACAGATATCCCTGAACTTGGCGCTCCAGCCTCTCTGTGAGGCAAACACAGTACAAATGTCTTGGCCCTGCAGCTGCAGACAAGAGCTGAGAATCAAGGGAAACCTTTGGCAGACTTCAGGCTAGATCTCAGAGTTCCCATTAAAAGGTTACCTTAATAAAGCAGGGAGAGTCTGTGTTTAATCACCCTCTTGTCTGGGAGGTGCCTTCCTGATTTTGGAAGAATTTTTGACACTATACTGATGATCTTGTTACTAATTCCTTTGGTGTTTCCTACAAATCATGGAAATTAATACTTTTCCAAACCGCAGTGTATTCCTAGATAATTGCTTCCAGTGTGCTGCACAAAAGTGTGTGGTTTCAGTTTTGAAATGCTCAAATTTCACACTGAGGATAGAAAGGAGGAGAGGAAATCAACTCTGAAAAGGAGAAAAAACTAATGAAAGGTGTCTGTGGCTTAAGCAGAGGGTGAACTCGACCAAGTCAGAGCACAGAGCACGCCCATCATTCCAGTAAAGGGAATGCATTCTTAAGAGGTGAAGCATTTCAGCCTGGAAAATGGACAAGATGATAAGGGCTGTTGCCTTTTGATTAGTATTTACCTCTGGCAGAGGAATAATCTGCATTTGAACAGATTTTCCAGCTACAATTAGACACTTTTCAGATGGCTATCCTTAGGAGAGCTATCTGTTACTTGTAGCTTTTATTATCTGTTAGTTTGTAGCAAAATTCTGTGGGGAAATAAAAATTTGAAGCAAACTAGGCATTTTAGGTAAGTATGCTCCTGGTAATTAAATAAATATATATGTAGCATTTTTCTAAAGATCCCTCTTAATGTAGGCAATTTTTATTCTTTGTTCACAGGTGAGCACTATATGGGCAGAGAGTTGAGGCGAGAGAACAAATCCTGCTTTCATGGAATATATTAGTTTTTAAATCAGGAAACTATTGCTTGTCCCAAGATTCCGTAAAACATTTTAAATACTTTATCATTATGTGCCTTGTAATGAATAAAAGCTAGGCAATTTTAAGCAAGACATGGGATTAGAGACATAAAATTATAGCTGAGAAAAAGAAAGAATTTACTTTGAGAAAACTCTGAAGATACTAAGAAAACCAGCCAACCAAAATAACCAATAAAATTATCTTTATCAAAGCTTGCTTTTAAAACTTCTAGTACAAAGAAAATGATCTTGAAAGAACTATACACCTACATAATCACAGGAGGTAACTCTTACTGGGAATTTTTCCAAATATAAATAGATGAAAGGCAAAACCCATTTGATGATCACCTAGCATGATTTAGTGAATAGTATGGCTATGGAATTTAACCAGTATTAACCAGTATTTAGTAACTATTGATCTGTACTAAAAGTAAGAAACAAAGAACAATTGTGTCTTCTACTATGACAGACTAAGGCAGTACCATGAGAAGAAATATAATGCCATTAAAATATGCTTTATAAGAAATCTATCAAAAAGAGTCAGACAGATTAAGTATTAAAAATATATAATCACTTTAATATGAAAAGGATGTGCCTGGCTCCCTTATCTGTCATTGTCCTTAATTAGGTAGGAAATAGGGCTCTTCAGTGAGTTCTCTGCCAACTTCCCCTCAACTTGCAGCATGATATTATGGAGCCAAAAGTATTTAAAATACGTGTATTAGTCTTTTTCTATTCCTAATATTACTTGAACTGGCTTGTTTGAATTGAGGCTTGCTCTGTCATGAATAGTTTATCTGTGCAGTCATGAGTACTGCAAATGGAATTGTCCACATAAATAAATGCTGCAGGACTGGGCTTGAAGTCAGGGAGATTCAGGCTAGCACAGAAGTTTGCCCTGGAGAAGTCTTTGCAGCAGACTTTACGATGACAATTTCTGGGAATGCTGCTTTGGGGTTTTATGTGCTGAAAGTCCTGTGCATATTTAGAATCTATTATAAGCAATTATGACTTTCAACATCAGAAATCTTTTGTGAAAGAAATTTATTGTGATAGTTTAGCTTTTCTTATTTATTCTTTCATAACACGCTGAAGAATCCTTCCTTGGTTCCTAGAAGTCCTTTAGACTGAGTGGATCTGATCCCTTTTGGGATATGCAGTTGCTCAGTAACCAGCAAGCTGGGGCAAGACCCACTCTGGACCGGCTTCAGTGGAGACCTTATACCTGAACATGTCTTGCAGATCCTACAGAGGAGGCTTTTAGTCTTAGCCAGCAGGTTAGAAAAGTTATGGTGTTTACACTGCAGTAGAGATGACACTGTAGTTCTAGTTCCAAGCAGATTCTGTGAAAGGATTTCTAAGGCCGCAGGGTAGTTAGCTACTGTTAGTTTAATTTTTTAAGAAGGATGGCTGCCTTTTAAAGACCAAGTGAAAAGTGCATAATTTCTTCCCTAGTATGGCAAAGTGAAATTGAAGTTACCCAAGGCCCAGCATTAGAGCTTTTTGTAATTTATTTTGTGGTGTTCATAAAGCCGTTCAGTACTTGGATGGTGTTATCACTAAAATGCAGCTGATACTATATTTCACACATTTCCACTGTGTCAGTGTTACTGACATTTTTTAAAAAACCCAAATGAGACACTTAAAAAAGTGTACCTTGAAGGCAGAAGTAAATCTTGTCTTTCATGTATCTCTTTCACTGGAGAAATAAAAGCCACACAAGAATTATTATCAGACGTCTATATCAAGGAATGGACTTCCACCCTTTTGCTTGACTTGACTTAAACCTCAAGTCAGTGTTCTTGATGATAAGGCTAAATTTTTGATTTCTGAATTTCAACCATATTGTTCCTATTTGTGACTTTGTGCAACCCTTACCCATTCTTCCCAGCTGGTTTAGTCCATTTTGGAACTGTATTTCTCATCAGCGGTTGTTCAGTCAAATTGTGGTGTATACGTGTGTCCTCAGCACTTTGATTTCAGAAGAAAGGTTAATTCCCCCAGAGATTCTGTCCATGTTTTGATTTTGCTGTGTTTCTTTTCTAAAACAGCCTTTCATCTTTGCTGTCAGATTAAAAGGAGGAAACCTCAGATCACAATATGAATGGTGGGAAAGGACTTAAGTCATTCAGGGAATGCCTTTGGGAGACATGCAATGCAAGCTTTATTGCAGGAGAGAAGAGGGTGAAGGACTGTACAATTTAAACTGTGTGTGGACTAATAGTTTTAGGAATCCTTCTACCCCAGCTCCTCCTGTGCAGCTCCATTTGTAATAGTGACTGTGGGAAAAATTAAATCAGAAGTCACTAACTTACAAGTCACTGGTTTGCTGGGGTTTTTTTTCAGTCCTCTGTGATAGCAGCAGGCTGGTCCCAGTGACCAGGACCCTGTGTAGGATTTTGTGGATGACTGCTATAACTAGTCTGAGTTTTCATATCAAATTCTGGTGTAGACAAACTACAAGAAGCTTGGAAGCTTCCATAGGCCATCTGTTCCTCAATTTTTATTTTTTTTTACCTGTGAAGAGCAAGCCTTTTACCATGTGTCAAAGAGGATAAAACTTGAAGTGACATGACAACAAAGGATACCCCATGGTTGTACTCTTTGACAGTCTTTAATAGAAAAATGAGAGTATGATCTGTTGCTGATAATTTTGATGGTAGTTGCAGTTATGAGATTATTATATTTGGTATGTTTTCTTCAAACTGGAGAGAACTGAGAGGAGAAATGATGGGGTGTTTTGTTTTCTAAATAAAAGATCATGAGTCTTATTATGCACCTTAATTAGCACCTTCAGGACTTGTTTCTACCTTCTACAGGAACTGATGAAACCTGCTCAACTTAATGTGAAATCTTCCTAATGACTTCAATAGACAGCAGACAGATCCAAGATCTGTGCTGAGCTGACTTCCATCTGTTTTAACAAACACAGTTCCACCTCCTGTCTCAAGGCTTTGCCTCACTCAGCTTCCTTACTTGCTGACGTGCCAGTGTGTACTGTTCTCCTTTCTAATCTCTTTCAAGCAAGAGCTTCTTTCCTTCTCCACACTTTGGAAAGATAACACGTTTGGCTACAGTGCTTATTTGAAGGCATTGCTAAAAAGTAATTGCGTAAGGAGAAATTTTGGCTTGGCCAGCATGGTTAATAGCTCAGCTTACTTAGTAAGCAAGCTTGGTGGATGTACTCCTCCCTCCCCACCCTCCTCTTCCTCCCAGGGGCAGGGCCTCAGTTCCAAGTCTCTCCCATGGTAGCCAGCAAAGTTCAGCTTCTCTCTCAAAGCAGAAAGTAAACCAAGAAGGGGACTGTGACTAAGTGCAGACGGTTTAACAGGAATGCTGCTCTTTTGTTCCAAGAGGCTGCTGCCACTAACCAGGCTGTTTATATTTACAGCTTGCCCACTCATCTCTACTGAGCATAAAGCTCACCTCTGAAGACAGAGTCTGAGCACTGCTGTGTGTTTGACAGACTGCATGTAGTATCTGTTTGCTAACTGAAAACATTCAGAGGCTGGAGATTCACTTTTCCTACCTGTGAAAATGCACACACCTGCACTTAGCAAATGCATGATAATTAGTGATGCTCTGGACAGTGTTTGTGAGCCAACTCCCTGCTCACAAGTGCCCTTAATCTCAATTTAGGACTTGCAATCACAAGAGAACTGCATGGATGTGCTGGAGTGATGCTTGCCTACTTGACATTCCTAATCATAAAGATGAAGAGGGGCGAAAGCTTTCTGGGTAGGGGCAATAATGGAAGGGTTGTCCTTTCCTTCAGTTCACTGGGGCCTGCCTACTGATTTAAATCGTAAATAACTTTACAAACCAGCTGTAGCAGTTTATTTTTTCTTAGGCAAAGCATCTGGTTTCTAGTAATAGACAGTAGAAAGTGGAAAGAAAAAAAAGGGAAAATCTCTATTAATTTAACATCAATCCCAGGTGGGTGATGTCAGTTCCTTTGGGACCTTGTGATCTTACATTTTAACAGTACAAAACTGTTTCCTTTCCCTTGCCTTTCCACTACCATAAACTATTATCATCACCATGATGTTTAAAGACTGTATGGTGGCATGTGTCTGGTAGGGTCAGACACATATACGTCAGCTATACACCCTGCTATACATCACCTAACCCAATCAAACTCACTCTTAAAATTAGCTTAATTTAGTCCTCTGGTCTTCTGTGTAAGAAGCCATTAATTCCTCTGGGGGTAGAAGTCAATTTGTTTCCAGCCTGAGATAGAAACGCAGAAGGATTGAGGTTGGCAGGGACCTTTGGAGCCCATCTGGTCCAACTCCCCTTCCCAAGCAGGGCCACCTGGTTGCACAGGACCATGTCCAGATGGCTTTTGAGCATCTCTAAGGATGAAGTTTCTACAGCCTCTGTGGGTAAGACTACTCTGCCAGTAGTCAGTCACCTTCACAGCAAAGAAGTGTTTCCCAATGTTCAGAGGGAACCTCCTGTGTTTCAATGTGTGCCCATTACCTGTCGCTGGCCACCACTGAAGAGGGCCTGGCTCCTTCTTCTTTGCACCCCCGCTTCAGATGTATCTATACAATGATAAGATTCCTCCCCTTGAGTCTTCTCTCCTCTGTGCCAAATAGCCCAGTTGTCTCAACCCTTAAGGGATGCTCCAGACCCATAATCATCTTTGTGGTCCTTCACTGGACTGTCTCTGTTACGTCCATGTCCCTCTTGTACTGAGGAGCCCCAAACTGGACACAGCACTCCAAGTGTGGCCTCACCAGTGCTGGGGTAGGATCACCTCCCTTGACCTGCTGGCCGTGCTCATCCTAATGCAGCACAGCATAAAAGGGCTGTATAAAAGAATTTACACCCATTTGTTCTTGTCCTAGTGTTTTTCCTGGAACTTCAGTAGCACCATGCTTTTGACTGGCCTGAAAGGAAGCATAAACAGCCATATCCCTTCTCAGTCTTCATTTTTCTAGACTAAACAAACCGAACTTTTTTAGCCTGCTCTTCTTTGATAATGTTCCCCATTCCACAGTTCTCCCAGTAACCCTTTAATGGGTCTGTTCTGTTTTGAACTCCTCCTCATAAATGCTGTACTGAGTTTTCTAGATGGAATCTCAGCCATGCTTTTTACCACGTCATCTGTACCTCTTCTTTCACTGTAGGAAATAACTGAAGTGATAACTGGACTACATACGTTTTCATTCAGGTATTACTTGGCTGAGTCCAGGGTGAAGAGCCACAGCCCTGCTCTCCCTGGTATAAACATATTTAGGAAGGTATTTGAGTTGGGGGTGGAGTGTTTCCTGAAGTGAAAGATAGATGGTATATGATAAATAACATCAATAGCAACAAAATGTAAATAAATCCACCATTTCTTTCCTGGACAGCTAAGGAATGTGAGCTACACAGAACACAACTAGCTGTCAGAGGAAGATGCAACTGTTGCTCATATCCAAGGTTACAATTGCAGGGATGTTAAATCTGCTGCCATAAACCAAATCCCTCCCAAGATGACAGTAAGGTTCAGTTTGGATTCAGTAAACACTTTAGTCACACTTTCGGAGAGTAGGGAAATGTAGCCGAGCAATATATTTTCTTTTTTCCCATCAGTTTCCTTGCTAGCTTTCCCCACTTTCTTACTTCCCATCAGTTTCTTTACTATAGCTGCATTACCCTGCTCATTTATTTCTATTAATAGGGCTTCTCATCTCTAGGTAGTAATGACCATTAAAGTTCCGCCAGTAATTTGAAACTATTTCTCTGTTCTAAGTGATAGGAGATGAGGAACAGAGCTCCCTGCCCCCTCTTCTTCAGTGAGTGGAGGAAAGAGATTATCCTCTGAAGAATGGTCGTGGAGTTAAATGTAGCTAAAATTGGGCAGCTCCTCTTACAAGTGGATTAGTTTCATTTACTGCACTGATCTTGGGATGACGTTTATAAAAGCCTGTTGCAATATTGTATCAGAGGCAGGGAGAAAACGTCAGAGCGGATCAGTGAAATTGCATGCGGTATTTTTCCCCCCACAGCAAGGAATGTTTCAGCTTGATGGAGATGTGACTGCACCTGTCTTGGGACATTCACTCGTTGTAATTGTTCACCTCTGATCCCAGTGTGAGATCTACTGCCAAGCAGCCAGGGTGGGCATGGAGGCAGAGGTGGGGTCTAGCAGAGGTCATCACCCCAGCCAGGTAAAGCCAATCAGGTAATTCAAAACATTTGTAAATTAGCCTGTAAGAACAGATTTAGTCTGTTCATCACTGAAAGCCAACTCTGTTCAGAGCTGAGGTAGGTTTAAGCTGCAGGGCCTGTTCAAAGCTATATACCTGGTGTAGCTTTGGGCTGCACCTATCAGACAGGATAATGTTGAGGTGCATATATTCTGCATTTGTTCTTAATGCTGGCAATTCAAACTGATTCCTTTTTTTCTGAGTGTCAGAAGACCATTTGTCACTGCAGCCACTTTCTGGGCCCAGAGTGTTGCCATAAATATGCTGGACATAGAGGACAATTTTCATGCCTCCTGCACAGCTTTGGAGACAGTCAAAACAGATCTTTGATAACACAGAGGTGGCAACCATCCAGCCTGACTAACGTCCAGCTTGAATTTGGAGCAAGAAGGAAGTAGAAAAGCAGCCTGAAAAGTGCCCTCAGACAGGTCACTGGCTGAAATCCTGCCCTCACACTCTTTTGTAAATTCAGTGCCTCTGTCCAGCAGGGTTACTTGCAAAACACAGTGATGTGGGACAGAAATTTGGTTCTTGGTGTACAATTATGGGCAGACATTTGCTTTCCCAGGTGCTTTCTAAATGCATCTTATTAAATGAAAAATTCAACTTTGTCTGTATAACAGGACACTCATTTGTGCCCTGTCACAAATATAGTCATATTTTATCCCACCCCTCCAATATGAAATATTTCTCCCTTCCATAATGACCATGCCTCCTTCCTATGTGCTAAATGCTCTTTTAAAAAATGCACTAATTATTATCCTTTCTTCTTTTTCACCACCATGAAAAGTGAATGATTTATCAATTATTTTGTTAGAGCTATGGTTTCTTCCTGGTTTTTTTCCTAACTTTAAGTGTAATATATTAGATTATTAACCTTAAAAATATCTGTTGGTTTTATTATACAGTGTTTGTTCATTTTACCTCTTTCTGACTGGATGATACTGGACTGTGTTGGGGTTCAAAACAGAGTTTATTTTCTCTGTTAATTCAAATTTTAAAAAATACTCAGTAAAATTTTGGAAACACAAATAAAACTTTTATTTTGGCCAGTCTTATAAAATACATTCCTTGGGTTAAATTTAGTAGTAAAAACCTTCATTGGAAGCATCTATTGGATTTCAGGTGCTATAAAATTAAAAATTTTAATAATAAAGATAAATTTCTTTTATCACTTTCAAAACCAAAAGACTAGCACTGCTTTCCCATGGTCTCACTGCTGCCAGCTCCTCCTCTCTAGCTCCTGTGACACCAGATGAAGTTAGATGTGCCAGTGACAGCATGCATCAGTCAGGCCCAGTAAGGTACGTGCTGGGGATGCTGCTGACAAGATGGATATTCTTGGCAGGCTCTGCGACATTTCTCCTTGCCCTTTGCTGAAGAAAGGAGGTTACTGGAACACCATCAGCGCTTCAGGCATCAACCCAGATGCACAGCATCGCTCCCCCATTTCCATGTCATGAAGCAGAGCAATTGATCCTCCTGCTCAGAATATATGGGAAGACATGGGCATGCCTTCACATCAAACCCCATTACCTGTGTTATGCCTTGGGAAGATGAGGAGTGTTTGGAACTTCCCACCAGATCAAAAGAAGGAGAAATGTTTTCTTTATGCTCTTTGCTGAACTGTGGATCAATGGGCAAATGTACAGAAACGCTCTAAGGCAAGAAAGAAGAATGAAATAGATGGAAAACAAGAAACAGACAAAGATTCTATCCTGGCCATAATAAAACTCCAAAATTCCTGTTGACTGCAGTAGTACAGAGCCAGAATAAAACAGGGGGTAGAGGAAAAGAGGGAAGGAAAGGGAAATCGGGGCAGGATCATGCCGGATGATTTTATTCCCATGTTTCCATCTGAGTTCCCCTCACCCACCATCAGTCTCCACTTTCTCCAGCTCTCATCTTTTCTCATTGCTGAAGCAGTAAGCTGTCATTTCTCATCTGGTATCTACCATCCATCCATCAGCAAGTCTGGGATAGCTGGCAGCTAATTCAGATGGGTTAGTGACCCATCAGTATCCCTTGCCAGTTCCCACGGGGCATGTAAACTGATCAAGCTAACAAAGTCTGACAGGTGAGAGACATTCATCTGCAGTTGCTACCGGTAGCAAAGACAGAGATGTAAAGGGTTCCATATGGTGTTCAGTGGGGAGATACAATGCCAGAAGAGAAACATCACGTCGGCCTGAATTCAGAGATTGCTCTTTGATCTACCTAATGATCTCATAGAGCCTCTATAAGATGACCCTATTCATATTCTGCCCTAGTGGCAAAAGTGTAGGGGAGACAAGAAATACATTCTACTATAAGCATGCTGCCCAATAGGTGTGGCCAGGTCATCGTACAAATGTTGCCAAAAGCCCTTTCTCCAGAGGGCAGTAAAACCTGGTGGAACCAAGACAACATTTTTGGCAGCTGTTTCTCAGGGTACATAGATGTGAATGAAAGAGTAAAAATCCCTTTCTCAACTACCTAACAGTAGAATAAATCAGAATTTCACAAGAAGTGAACAGTTACAGTCTGAGTTAGAACAAACTAGGTTGCATCTGCCTTTTCAAACAGTTTTTCATGGCTCGCTTTCTGTACCTGCAAATGGTGGAACATAGTTCACACGCCTATACCGGACATTCATAAAAATTTGTTCCCAAGACTCTTCCCACAGCCAAAATCATAGTCAATCTCATAAAGACTCTCTTTAGTTTCTCTTCAGCTAATGTAATTGTTTTTATTTAATCTTGCAATGATGTAGTTTTTCCACTAAGAGGTGGAAAATTGAGACGGAAGGGAGTATTTTCCCTTCCATCTGTTGGCTGTCTTCTCTTTCCCAGCAGTGTCCAAGTTTCACAGAACAACTCCCTTTTTGCACAGCCATTTCAGACCTCATGCCTTGAGCCAGCACTTACTTTGATCTGGGTTCTTACAGTCTACAGCAGTAAATAGGATGTCTCATGTCAGCATCACTCCTTTTCTTTACTCGTTGGGCCACATGCTTATGATGCATTTCATAATGAACTTCATTCCTTATGCCTGCTTCTACAGGCAAGAAGTCCATGTGCACCAGCTACTTCTGCTGACATTCTCCAGATGCCCGGCTCTATTTGGTAACTTTTCTCTTTTGCTGTGCTAAGAACGTGTCTCGTTTCCTTTCAGCATTCCTGCAAGTTGTGGCCATTCGGGGCAGCCAGGCCTCCTCCAGAAACATTCCTCTCAGTCGCTTTGCAGGGCTCTTCTAGTTGGTGTGCTGGCAGCTGGGAAGGGGTTGATCTTCTAAGCCTCCCTCCATTGTTTCCACCTCTGTTTGAAAGGTCTGCTCTTTCTCAGTGCAGCTATCTATTCATCATTGGTTGTTTAGCCCATTCTCCCTACAGTGGTTTAGCCCCAGAGTAGACAGAATAATCCCATTTGGGTTTGAGCCTGTCTTCCATAAAGAAAATGTTACAGACATCGCTGTTGTGCACTGGGATTCCTGCCAGTTAGCTGCATCGATAATAAGGATTGATGCTTTGGAAGATATTTTACTGAAGCTAAGGAAACACTTCTGGGGAGAAAAGGTTTTAACAGCACACTTTGAAAAGGGGCCTATTGCATTTTTAACTAAAAATCTTTCTTGGCTTGCCCACTGGAAGCTCAGCCACCCTTGGAGCTCTCCGTTGCTGGATAAAGCACCACTGTTTGTTATGCTTTCCCCCAGTACTGAACTGGCCACTGGTAAATTGACGCTACCCTGTCCTGCGGCGTTTGAGCTGGCACTCAAACGCCCCAGGACAGGGTAGCCCATCAGGTGGCCAGGGGTGGCCCATCGCTGCCTGGAACAGCAGGACAGCGCGAGCGGCCCCGGCGCTTTGCAGGTAGCCCTTCGTAGTCAAGGAGGTGACTTTTAGGCTGGAGCCCGGGCAGGGCTCCTCGCTCCATCACCTCGCGGTGCTGCGCCGCTTCCAGGCCTCCACGCACGTTGCACCCAGGTCATCCGTACTGTGCCAGAACCGCGCCAGGCAGGTCGTTGTTTTCTAATGGAGCGTTGTGCATATTTTGTCAAAAAACATCCCCTGGCGCCACGACCTTTTTTTCCGTGGCAGATTGTGGCTTTTCCTTTCCTTACCACAAGGAAACTTGGTGTATAGTCGGGCAAGCCAGTGTCTCCGTGGTGGCGGCGTACACCTGCAGAAGGCAGGACGGTGGCTGTCGGGCAGGGCCCGCGGACGCAGCTCACTCCCGCAACATCCCGCTCCTGCCAGCACCGACCTCCCGCGCAACGCGCATCCCTCCGCGCGTGCTCCCTGGGAAGCAGCGGCTGGCCCGGGATGGGGCGGGGGGAGAGAGAGTCTCCCCACGCCCCCGGTGCCGAAGGCGCTCGGGTCTTTCCGTCGCTTTCCGGCGGCGCCGCCGCCGTCTTTCCCCGCCCTCTCGCCGCTTGCCCGGGCGTCCGCACTCCCGGCGGCTCGTCGGGAGGAGGAGGAGGAGGCGGCGGAAGATGGCGGTGGGGATTGGCAGGGAGGCGGCGGCGGCGGCAGCAGCGGTTCTGCGAACGAGCCCGTCGGCAGCCAGCGCCGGCGCGGATCGCGGCTGAGCAAGGAGGTGGCTGGGGCTGCGCCACCACCGCCCTCCCCGGCGCCGGACCCTCCTCCTGCTCTCCTTCCCTCCCTCCCTCTCTCCCTCCCTCTGTCGCCTTCCCCGCCTGCCCCGGCCCTCNCGCCGTGTCGCTGCCGCCGCCGGCGCTGAGCGGGGCCGCCCGCCCGCCGCTCCCGGGAGCGGGGAAGATGTCGGACACCAAGGTGAAAGTTGCCGTCAGGGTCCGGCCCATGAACAGGAGAGGTAACCGGGGTCTGGGGGCACCTCGGAGCGAGGGCGGCACCAGGGCGCGGCGTCCCCCCGCGTTCTGCCCGGGCTGGCGGGGGGACGAGCTCCCCCGCCCTCCCCCCCCCCGCCCCNCCTCCCCCCCGCCGCCCCAGCCCCTCGCTCCTGGGGGAGCCGGCGGGGGCCGAGCTGCCCCGGCGTGCCGGGAGAAGGGGGGTGCGTTCGCTCGCCCTGGCTACAGCCCCCCGCCGTGTCGCCTTGCAGAGCTGGACCTGAATACCAAGTGCATCGTGGAGATGGAAGGGAACCAGACTGTGCTTCACCCGCCGCCTTCCAACGCCAAGCAGGGAGAAAGGTAAAACCCCGAGTCGCCGTGCCCCGAGTGAAAGCCCAGCCCCGGCTCCTCCGCCTCGCCCTCGCAGACGCCTCGCCTGGCTTTGTCAGGGCAGCGGCGGGGTCCCCAGGGTGTCGCTCGGTGCTT
>VZRQ01002658.1:310802-384978 GCA_013397975.1 Machaerirhynchus nigripectus | reverse complement strand
CTTTTCGGGGCTGCGGTGGGAGGGAGAGGGCAAGAGGCGAGTGCTGACCGGGGCTGCTGCGTTGGGCTTGCATCCATGGGAAGTAAGGATAGGTTCTTTACCTGGCTTCCTGGGGGAGTCGCAGATACTCAGTGTGAAGACAGAAGAGCCCTGTTAGTCTCCCAGGTTTAGAAGTTGATTCTTGATTGACTGCTCAAAAAATAAGCTGTTGAGTAGGTAATGACTTGGACTGCGTGTGCTGTTTTCAGAAATTTCCCTTGAGTGTAGGCTGTTAACAACTTGGTGTAACCTGTGGGGGAACAAGAAGCAGAATCTGATTTTTATGCTAGTGATGGATTTTTTTTTTAATATAACTTTGTTTACTAGGTTTAAACATATTTGCATTTGAAAAGGCTGTAATTTCTAGATCCTTTATTAATTCAGTGTTGTTCTGTGAAGTAGCCTATGAGAATATGCTAAAATAATTTTGAAATCTGGCATTTAGTTGTGATGCCCCAGTAAAGAATACCCTTGGAAATAATCCAAAATACCAATGCACTAGACTGTAAAAATAGATCAGAACAGGAAAAGATTTCTTTCCTTTGAGGGAGTGTGGGGAAAGACAGGGAGGTGCAAGGGGAGTAGTTATGTTGTATTCTTATCTGCTTGGTTACCTGTTGACTGCTCAAGTTCTGTTAAATGCATTTCAAGATCTGTTAAATGCATTTAATGCCAAGGAGTGAGAAATCATTTGAATGGGTATGGAGATTTTCAACCTAGCACCTTCCTACTACTTAAGCCTTTTAGAAAATTTTTTTTATTCAGTTCATAATAGTTTTTAAGAAACTGTAGTGTGAGAATATTCTTTTTTTCTGCAAAGGTGGAGTGTCATGCTTTTATAGTTTTCCAGCAGAAAAAAGTTGAGACCTTTTCTATTTTTGCCAGTCCAAGGTGTGAAGGTGTTTCTCACATAAAGAGTACTAGAATATAGCTGTAATCACACCAGTTTATTTTAAATCTAACTGGTATTGTCTTCAGAACCATTGTTGTGGCTAAAGTGCTGGCCTGCATCTTGAAAGATCTGTGCTTGTTTCCTGCTTCTTTCAAGGATCTTTATATAATGTTCTATAAATTGTGCTGCCTCTCTGCGTCTTAGCGTCTCATCTGTGAAATGGAAATCTTGGGAGTTATTAAAAACTACTCTGTTTTAGAATGTAGGGTTTTGGTTTTTTTTCAATGAACAGGAGTTTACTGAAGTGTGTATACAGCTTCCATCACTACAGTGCTACAATAAGAATAACAAACTCTTCAAAGTGAGTGGAATTGACAGGTGTGAAACATAAAATACACATAGAGTTTATAAAGCAAAACCAGAATTAAAATTTAAAAATCACTGTTTCAATAGACTCAAGAGACTAAGGGCCAGGTAGTTTAAAGAGGAGCCCATGATGTGGGAATTTTGCTTGTTGCGCACATTGGCCCACAGGTATTCAGCGAGACTGTGCAGTGACTGTCTTTTGAGAGCTTGTGTGTCTTTTGTTTATCAGGCTTTAATATCTGTAGAATATATAAATTCTCCTGGTGGGAACTGGCTTCTGTTTCTACGTCAAGAGCCTTATGGGTGAGCTGTGACGCTTGTGTGCGACCTCACCGTCGGCAGCTGTGTTGGCAAGGGATAGCTGTCCTTCGTGCAGCACAGTGTGAGGCTGGGATCTGGCTGGCTGCTAACTTGTGTGCTTGAAACAACTGCCAGATGTGTTATTGGAAAGAACAGTCAGAAATACTGATCAGAAGTAGCTCTCATTAGTGCAAACAGATAGTTTGGGTGCCTGCTTAGTGGCAGACCTTGCATGTAATCTGTCAAGATAATGGGCTTTCTAGCACCTAATGAGCATCCTTACGTTTCCTTCAGTGCTAAACGGCTGGTTTATATTTTTTACTCAATATAAATAGTTTAATTTCTCATGATGAGAAATGGATTCTGTTCTTCTATGTGTACCCACCATAAAATGTCTGTATAAACTGGCTCTGAATTGCTGAGTAGTTGCTGCTTGTACTTGGATTGATGCCTTGGCAGGGTTAGAGATGTCAAACGGATTTTTGGTTTTCTTTGTGTAGCTTGTTTTTATATAGCTTAACTGGATTTTTCTTTCAGAGCAACCATGTCATTGCAGAAATTATTTAATTTGTTAGAGTGATTAATTGGTCTTTCTCTATTCTATGCATTATTTTAATATTCTGTTTAGTCTTACCTTTCCCTTTTTGCGTTTTATCTTTTTATATGGAAATTTCCCTTCTGTAGCTGAATGGAAGTACAAGTTTGTGCTGCATTTTGGAATAAGAATAAGTAGCCTTCTAAAGCAAATTTGGTTTCCAGGGTTGCTTTTTTTAATTCAGCTGAAGCCAAGAGACTATAGGGTGTAGGGAGTAGAATTCAGGACCGTGCTCTTTTTTGCTTTGTTCTCTCAGTTATAATTTAAAAGGTAATGACAGAATTTTCTAAAGTAAAATTAGGTAACTCTTTAATAATTATAAAATTTGCTCTTGGAAGAACATCCAAGGTTAGGAAAATCAGATTTTACTAGCTTTGCCTATGCTGTAAGGAGTTTTTGAATTAAATCTAAATTCATTTGCATTATTTTGATTAGTCTCTAGGCAATATTAAGGATCGTTCTGAAGGATTTTAGATGGGCAAGTAATGCTAGTTTTACAAGTGATGTAAAAGGCCTAAAATCCCAGACAGTGCTGTCATTTGTCCAACTTTTATTGTATTGGAGGTAAAGTTACAACCATAAATTGGAACAGGATTCTGACTGCATCTTCCAACTGCTAGACCACACAGCACTTGCACCGTAACAAACACAGCTACAAAATAGTAATTGTTATTAAATGCAAGTGTTCTGTCTTTTTATAAGCAGCAGGCCTGCTGTTGCCCACAGGCACATGACTTCCAGCATTCTATACTAATGAGGGAGGAAAACCAGAACATAGTAAAACTGAACAGTCTGAGCCTGAAAGGCACAGGAAAATCTTTATCAACTGAAATAATAGGAGACAGAGTTCAAAAAGGAATGGTTTTCATTGGCTGCTATCAGGTATAATCTCTGGTGCTGGCAGAGTTTTTGGAAGTTCGTTGTTGGACTTAATACCTTTAACCCTTGTTTTGCTTTTACTAGTAGCAGTACTTTCCTTTATATCTGCTGAAGTGTGCTTGTGTGTTTTTTTAGTTACCTCTCCTGTCTCTCAGCCATTTCCTTCCCAAACTAATGTAGATTTCCATTTCTTCCCAAGAAGAAAGTTTCTGCGAACTCTCTGATTTTTTTTTTTCCTGTCTTCACCTGGGAACCTGAATTTCCTTTCTCAAAGTACTCTCTTCACAGAAAAAAACCTATTCTAACTTAGTCTTTCAGAAATGGGTATTATGTTTCAAAGCCAATTGAATACATCCTGCTATCCTGCTATAAATGTTTGTATTTGGTTGCTGGCAACAAGGTGCCGTATTAAAATGTAACTATGAGATAATTAGAGTATGGAGTCACAGACAATCTTGCAAAATGAATGAGTAATTTTTTACAATGGAGATTTCACATCTCTACATCTACTAAAGGTCTGACTTTACATAACGGATCTTATTTTTCAGTAGGACAAATGAGGTCTTGCTGGGTTGGTTCGTCCTCTGTTTCTGATTGTTAAAATATGCTTTCCTTCTTTCCTTCCTTTTCTTTCAGCTACAGTTTTTAACGCATAGGATCTGAAAAGTTTTATTTTAGCTCCCTGATAACAGTTCTTCATGACATGATTTTTCCTTTAGTAAGCAAAATATTTGTCTTGACAGAAATAAACAAAGAACCATGGAGACACTAGAACTGAAATACTATTTCATCTGTAGTTTTAACTGAAACACAAATTCGTTTATTGGGCAATTCATTCCATTAGAGCACAGTAGCCTGTTGCAAACTTTGCCTTAATAAAAATCTCAGAGCAGAAAATAAGAAAGAAGTCCTCAGATTGTAGAGCTGAACTCAAAATCTCACTTTTTTCTGAAAGTATCATTCTTGCCTGTCTTAACTCTTAAAAAAAACCCCAGCATGTTATGGCTTGTTTGTTCTGTCCTCTTCTATCCTTATTTTGATAAGACAAGTAGCACCAAATCCCAATTCTACTTAAGAAAACCCTCTTCTTATAGTGCTAAATGATTAAAGATTCCAGAATATATGGGGGCTTTTTTGTTTGTTTTTTGGTTTTTGGGGTGTTTTTTTTGCATAGGTTTAAGCTCTTTAATAAAATAAATAGCTGGGAACAGATGTGTGTGTGTCTATCTAGTTTTTGTAGGTCATAATAGTTTCAAAGATTAATATCCGAAGCACAGATTTCATCCCTAGGCAGCTTGTCCTAAAATTCTTGTTTCCTGAAAACAGCTGTTGCTCCTTCTGCTTTGGAGAAAACATGATTTTGGATGGTCTTTAGTACACGGTTCTTCCCTTGGTGGTTACGGTACTTCATCGTTTTTGATACGTTGCTTTGACTAGCATCAGAGATGAGAGAAGAGCACTGTTGGGGGCCTTCATGATAATGGTAATTTTTTCAAACTGAAACTTCTGGAAGCTGAAACTGGACAGCTGCTAATTAGTTCTGTATCTGAAGGAATGACCAACATGATCACGTCTTTGATGTGTGAACTTCAAATTATCACCTGTCGGAGGTGGATCATAAAATAGTAGAAGGCAGCAACTTTTATCTTTGCAGGAAATTGTAAAAGTCATTTGACTTTGACCTGTCTAACTTTCCTGTTAGACATCAGTGTTCAGGATGTGAACTGTTAGCTTTGAACCTTGGCAGAGGAGATGGATTTGAATTATGAAATGTGTGGTTGGAAAATGTAATTTTGGGAGCTACTTTTGCATTGCTTTAATCCATTCATGCCTCAGATGCGACACTAGATGCAGTTCCTTGAAACTGCTGTTCTAAAATTGCATGTAATTTGGAACACAATGAGACACAAACTTGTAGTCCAAAATACTGTGTGACATCGTTCTCAGTTCTTAGTGAGGTGACCTCAACTGTGAGTAAATGCAACATCCATTATTTTACCATGTTTACAAAATCCAGACTGCTGTTAGGACCTTGTTATTTGGTCTTTAAATGTGATTGCTAGAGAAAACTACTGTTGGAGGCTGTTGGGATTGTGGGTAAGCAGCCTGTAGTACTTAGCTGGCAAAATTTCAGAACAAAAATAGATAAAGTGTTTGAGGAGAAGGAAAACTGTTCTTAGAATGACCATGTTTAGGCAACCATTGCTTTGTAGCCATTCTCTGCTTTTGGACTACTGAGTGTTATGTTCAAATATTTCTGAGTATAACACAGTCGAATGAGGTTCAGCTTCAAACCTGTCCAATTTTTCTGTTTTGCCATGTTGGAAGTACCTAAGTTGTGGGATATGAAAATATGGGTAAAAAGATCAGTAGACCTTTAGACATGCTTAGTTTCTGTGTTTAGAAGGTACAGGTACGTATGCATATGTTTATTTCTGCAGCCAGGGGTGCTTTTGAGCTCTGGATTACTAATCAATACACCTTGAATATGTAGTCTACTGAAATGAATTACGGATTTTAAAAAATTGTAGCTCTCTTAAAATGGAGATTTTTTTTTTTTTGGGGGCATTTTTTAGGGGATGTCAGGACTAAAGGAAAAGTTTTATTTGCATCTCCTTACCCCCTTAGTGTAAATAGAGACAGCTGTCTTGTTTTGAATACAAGACTCTCTGCTCTGTTGTGCATCTAGTAGGTTTATTAAATGTGCACATGTTAAGACTCCAGACTTCTATTTTGCTGTTACTGTAATAGTTAAAATACTTGGAGTTAAATGATGCTTGTAAACATGTTGTCACCCAGGTGTGGGTTAGATTCAAGATACTTCAGGAAGTGCTTAAGAAGTCCCAGTGCTGCAGCACCTGAGCTCAGGGAGCAGCAGTGCACACCAGCTGCCCTTCTGTACAGGTCTGTGTGCTGAGCAGAGCTGGGGTGTGAATCTTGGCACAAAGTTTCAGGGACCGAGCGAATCCCTGCTCGGTGTGATTAGGCCTGCAGGGCAGCATGTGCAGGCAGGCAGCTGCTGTTCAGGCATTCAACATGGTGGTACTTCTAGTAATAAGATTAGAGCTAAATCTTTAAATTGACGAACGCACTTGTTGCTATTGTTTGAGACTTTATCAGATTTGAACTCCTCTGTTGCTTTGGTGCAGACTGAGTAGTGGTGGCTGCCTCTGGCTGTGTTGCCACTCTCCCCTGCACGGACAGACTGTCCTTAATGATGGGAAAGTAGTGCAGTGCCTTTGCTTATTTGGCCCGCCCTGGGCATGGTTTGAATCTATTAATGGAAACAATTACTGCCTGCTGTAGCGAGATGCCAACTGCTGCAGCAGTGCTATGCAGATGCTGTTGCTTAACTGAGTAATTTCTCTGGTTGTTTGGTATTTTGGGAGAATGTCTGTTACCGATGGCAGAGAGGAGAAGGCTCTTCAAGGAAGTATAAAAGTGTTGGCTGGAGACAATTGGCTGGAGTGCAGGCAATAACACAAAGGCCCTGCTGTGCAATGATGTGCATCACAGGCTTCAACTCTTGAGTTAACTTGTGACCCAAGCTTATCTAAAGTTACACCAAGTTAACTAAAACAGTTGTGTCCTTGCCTGGAAGTAATGTTGCTGTGTGTGTTACAAGAGACAGTACAAGGGCCATAAGTTTGTCTAGCCAGTATCTGGCTTTGTAGGTTGATCCGAAACTGGCCATCAGAGTTTGAGGTTTGATGGAGCTTGTGGTGATTGTATGTGTCTTTGTGGTTTTTATGTGTGAGGCTTGAGATAGGTGTTTGCTGGGGGCTGATGGAGGAGCTCGGTAAGTTATCTTAGAATATGAAGGTCAACCAGAAAAATGCATTGCTGGCGGGAGTTGAAAATCAATTACTTGAGCTCAAGATAGCCATGTTGATGAAGAACGGGAATTACACAAGCTGTTTTCAGTGCCAGAGGAGAGTGTCCCTTTATGTAATTTCTCATTTCATGTGAAAAGTGAATAACTGGCTTTCTGATGCTGTTGTGCTTGGTTAGTGTTATCATCTGGAATTCTGGCCTTTTTTTTTTTGATAGTTGCCTTCTAATTTAAAAATAATAGATTAAAAACTCAACTGCCAGCCATCAAAACATCTATAAATTCATAACCGTATCCTGAACTAGTATATTCTTTAGTCATCAGCCACACCCTTAATTTGGCATTTTGTTACATCCTAAATAGAGATATCCTCAAGCACATATATGCTTACCAAATATTCCTACATCATCTTTATCATCCATTATCATCTTTGGATAATGTGAAGCTAGTAGCTTGTAAGGTGAAACTTTTTCAGTAGGAGGTAATTTGAATGTTCTGTCTCATTTCACTTGGATCACTATAGGGAAATCTGTGTAGTTCTCTCATGAAATCCCTAATGGTTTATCATCCTATAGTGACTTATTTGTTATTTAAGTGTTATAACTCAGGACAGACATTTATACCACAACTACTGTTTTGACAAATTAAGCCATGAATATATTTTGGTGCTTATTAATGGTACAGTGCTTATTTTTAGGTGCATCAGTCAGCACAGCAGCAGAAAAGTACGCCTGAAACATTTCAGGGTGCTTGTGTTAGTGCATGGTAACTAACACGGTTAATGATGCTGCAAATTGGTGCAGAGAGGCTTACTGCACTAGTAACAGGCTCTGCACTTGCCTGTTTCTTAACAACTAGACTCCACCAAGCCTGTGCTGCTGCCTCTTCATGTTCACTAACAGCATAGACAGCAGGCTAGTAGTGACTGACTTGGAGATTCATGGTGTGTCACTGCATCTTCTTTTTGCAGTGTGTATGTATATTCCAAGAATTTTAAGCATTTAATAAACATGAATTAAAGCAGCTGCTGTGGCTGGAATGGCATGCTTATCTCTGCATGTACTTAGGAAGATACTGTTCCATATGTTTAAAAAAGTGCCAGGGTGCATTGTGAACTGTAAACTTTCTACAAGGTAACTTGATGCTTTGTTTTAAAAATGCATTGCTGAAAATGTCAACACTTGAATATTTTTTCTGAAATTTTTTTGTATTAGAGAATATTTTAGGCCCTACAAATACAATGAAAAAAATACAAATCATATTTTATTTATTGAGCTTACATTTTCTTAGTTTATTCCACAGTCTCTTTTTAAACATAAGTGTCAATCCCAAGTAAATAGTGTACAAAAGCCTCTAGTCAAGAATAAATTTTCTTCTAGGGTAAGGCTTCAAAATTCTGAATCTGTCTCTTGGGCTTCTGCAATAATTTTTTCTAGTGTTAAATGCTAGTATGTGGAGCTGTCTGTTTTGCTTAATAATTCTTACATGATAACAAGGAACAGCAGATCTTAGATAAGAAACTGTAGGATCTGATACTTCTTCTCATGTGGTTTCCACTTTCTGTCTGATTTCATGATTAAAATCATGTCCAGTGTAGCTGAGGTGGCCTTTCACAAATTCGATTCTTTCAGAGTTGAAGCAAAAAGGATCATGTGAGGTTGAAGGGATAATTTATCTGCCAAACAAATTGTCTTGTATGGTTACTGGCACTGGCTACAATGTAATTTTTAAAACTTCAGAGTTCTTATTCTTGTTGAATATTTACTTTAAATTCAGTTTTACTTTGTGATTCAAAAGCCCAGGCTTGTTTTACAGTTGATAAGCTTTAGCGAAAGATAAATCAACACAGCATTCCCGTGGAGGCACAGAGCTGGTGGAAGTCTTCTACTGGCACAGCTGCTTTATGGCCCTGAATGAGCAGCGTCCTGGCCTGCTTTGGAAAGTTTCTTTGTCAGCATCTATCAGTGTGAGTGTTTTAGATACGCAGTGGGATGTGAGTCTGCAGTGCTCCAGACTTGCTTTGGCTCTGTAGTGCCACCTCCCTGAATGATGCAAGTCCTAAACATTTTGATGAGTTTTGGTATTTTTTCCTTCCTGTCATACTGTGTTGTCATTCCCTATTTTGAGATACTTCTCAATTTCTTTTAGACTTCAAATATGTTTTCAGAGAATTTTATCTAGCAAAACCAGACTGAAATAAAACTGGCCATTTGGTAAAACAGAGAAACATTCATTTATTCACTACATGTAGCTGAAGACATTAATGCATTACTTATGTATCCTCTGAATGCTCAGCAACAAGTAGTTGAGTTTGAATATATTTTCTTTGAAGAGAACTGTGCAGTTATGTAAGGGAGTAAGAGCAGAATGTATTTGCAGACCTCCCGCACTTTACTGTTTTATTACTTTATTACATTGAGACAAGAATATAGTTCTGAAAGTTTTGTTCTAAGTGTGTAATGGAACATCATCCCAGCAGTCGTGTTTTGCTGTTTTGGAGCTTCTTCCTGGGTCCACAGCAGATATGCTATTCTGAAACAAACTCTCTGGAAGGCAAGCTAGTACTTTCCATAGTGCCCATTACATTTAAAAAGAAGGAACTTTTGGATAGTTGTAATTCTCCTGGTGTAAATCTAATCCTTGTACCTGCATTTTTGATAGGAGTGCCCTTGAGAAATGCTGCTTCAGTGTCTGCAGAGAAACTGACACATAAGGTAACCCGAGAGATGGCTTGTTAATGGGTTTGTTGCTGATGTGGTGGAATATAGGGAAAGGATACTTAGGAACCAGGACAACAAAAGGCAAAAGAGAGGTGCAGAAATGTTTGCCCAACAACACGATGAAACTCCTTAAAGTACACGTTGGAGAAAATCGAACAAACCAACCCCTCCCCCCAAAAAAGCTTCTTTTCATCCTCCTGAAAAACTGGCATTCTCTGGGGTGGTACTAGTCTTCCTGGGTGTTCTGGTTGAGATCCAATTTAAAAACAAAAAGGAAAGTCAGTTATTGTAAACAGAGCATTGAACACTGGACAGTTTGCTATGTAGCTTCCTTGTCAAGAGCTTCCAAGTCCTTAGAATGTTTATTGTTTAAGGTGTTTATAATATTGTAGCTAAGTTCATGGCAAGTTTTAGTGCATGGCTGTACACCTATTTTAACACTGAATTTTTACTGTTTATTACGTTAAATATCTTGAATGAGAATCTTTGTAAATTGACTGTGAAATAATCTAATGGGAAACAACTTGTGTGTCCATCAAATGATGAAGTGTGTTTGGAGATGAAGCATTTAAGCATTCTACTCAGGTCCTTTTCAAAGGAACAGTAACTTGAATCTTTTAATAAATTTAGTAGATGTTCTGTCTGTCTTAGCATTGCAGTTCCATGATTGGATTCCTCTTTACTTTCAGAATTGCTGGGAACTGAAGGAGGGAGATTTCTGACTTCCCCATGGTGAAAGTTAGAAGTTAGCTCTTGCCTGTTCTATTTTCGAGTGCTCAGCAGGGTGTGGTGGATGAGTGAACCTGGACAGACATCAGTCTAATCTCTCCTCCCTTGTTTACTCCTTGGGGCAGGCTGCATCCTCTCAACTAGTTTTTGAAGTTTCAGCTTTGCAGATGTGAGTGTGACAGTGGCACTCTTTTTGTCAGAAATGCTAATGGTGTGCAAGCTTTCTGTCCTTGCTGCCAACTACACTCACAGATAAAAGTTTTGTGTGTGCTCCGAGGAATGTGGTGTACTCTGTTTGGAATTTCAGGATGTCCTCTTGCAACTTTGGGCTAGTTTAAACCCAGAAATGCAGATTGGCAGTGTTGAGCAGGCTAAACGCCCTTAGTGTTTTGCAACACACGTGTGTTTTCTGAGTTATTGTTCTTCTGGTGTGTGGTCTGACCGGTGCTATTGGTTACTATTTCAGAATTTGTTACCTGAATGAGGAAGAAATCCATGGCTCATGTGCAAGATAGATCAAATAGACTTTGAAAACACTCTTGTACTCACACAACGAAGGTGTAAAACTAGTTTTATTAAAATCTCTCTAAGCCAAATTGATCTTAATCTGTCATCCTTTGTCAAGAACGTTGTTGGAGAATGACTTCTGAAGAATCTCATGGTTCAAATGTTATTCTCAAGGTATTGGCATCTTCATCATGGTTCAAAAAAGAGAGACAAGTGAGCTTGCCTTTGCTCAGATGGAAAAGGGAAAGTAAATGCTGGGTCTTTGTGGACTTTGAAATGGGATATTATAAAATGGAATTGCAGAACTGAATTTTGAGGAATTTTTCATTAGCGGTGTGTACCAAGGGAATAAAATAGAAATACTGACAACAAGCAGTTGTTGTGTAGGAAAAGAAAAACTAAAATTACCTAACTTTAATTAATTTCAAGAAACATTTGGAAATGATTATTCTGACAGTCTGTTGACTAGTAGCTGTAACGAGCAATGTCAGAGTTCAGTGACCTTAAAGTAAGTGTTTGATTTGACTAGGAAACTTGCATGTTTTTTCCAAATAATGGTGGAAATATTTAGTATTTGAAATACTTTTGTAATTATCATTCTACTTTGCATCCAAAATAGAAGAAAAGTTATAGATTCCCTGCAGAACTTTTCTTCTTAACAGAAGGAGCAAAGGCTGCTTTGTGTTGGTGTCCTGTGGCATTTTTGTTTGGTTCGCTGGTTTTTTTTTTTTTGTAGTTTTTTCTCTTAAAGAACCGTTAATCTAAGTATTTGAAATGGGATACCTGCCTTAGCTGTGTCTTCTCTTGTAGCATGCTCCTTTAGTTTCATGTCTCAGTTTGCAGGAGTAGTAGATGAAAATAAATTAAGCTGGTGTGGAATTACTAATCAAACAACATGTGTTAGCTATTTTTTTGAGTAGAATGGCTATTTAGGCAAAAAAAGGAAACAGCTGACTCCTTACTATATTGAAAATTGAGAATTGAGGATTGCTCTGACTTAAAATAATGGTGATGATGGTCAAAGTGGGAAAGCTACACTGAAGAATCAGTGTGATAAACTTTTGAAATAATTTTGAACTTCATGCTGTATTTATCAAACCTGAGTTTTGTTTGCAATATTGCTCCTTCACATTCTTATCCTTGTGTTACTAACCCAGAACTGCTGACCTCATTAATGCTGCTCCCTAATTAATGTAATGCTTATCAGAGTTCAGAATGTGTGTGCCCTTTCATATGACTTTTCAGGGTGTTTCAGACGATCTGCTTGCTCAGAGTCTGCTTTGTTCTTTAATACTTGTCTTCTCATTCTCTTCTAAGCATTTTTGTCAACTTTTTGAGATACCACATGTAATTCTGCTTTATTTTTTTCTTGCTTGTTTTGTGTAACCCTATTCACTATGCAGGCAGATCCCTGGGTGGATCATTTAGGCCATGGGTTATTTATGGCAGAGATAATTAGCTGAGTTGCAGCTCCTGAAACAGAAGAATTGCAGCTCGGTGTCGTGGAAGTTTAGCTGATAAGCTTTGTGGGGCCTCAGCTCCTCCTGTGCAGAGTCAGATCAGGAGACTTAGTGCTGGACTCCCACAGTCTGTGTGTCTAGCAAAGCTTCATTAGCCCGTGCTGCCCATGCTGTACCTGGTGTTTGTGGCAGTGCTGGAGTCAAGAGCAAAGCCAGGGACAGGGAAGGGCAACAGGTGGGTGGGTGTAGGTCTCCAGTACTGCTCTCGTAGTTCAGATGCAGTGCAGGATGAGCATGTGTTCAGGTAACAAGGCAAAGCTGATGGGGGTCTCCTAAAACTCAGGTGTGAGGACTGGCTATATAGAGATAAGTAATGGACACCATGGTGTTGATTTGGTGTTTGGGAATACCTGCCACATGCTTCTGAGTGTACACTCTGTTATCTGGGATTTTCTGTTGTCCAGAGTGGTTCAGCTTACTCCCATCATGAGTAGCAGAGCTGACTGCAATCGCAACACAGATGGTGTTAAATGGAACTATAAAGCTGTGTCTTAAGTAGTATTTAAAGTATTCTATTGAATACTAGAAACGAAGTAGTTGAAATACTTTGCCAAAAAGTGGGGTAACACTCACAGATTGATTGAAATACGCCTGTTGACCTTACTGATTGAGATGAATGCTAAGTTAAAAGCACAGTTATTTGCAGTACCAGGAAAAAAACTATCATCAGGAAGGAATACATTTTTCACTGTTCTCTGTTTCTATGAAAGAGACTTTCCATTCTGTAACTGTGGGACATCATCACTTGTGAACACTTCATATCCCAGTGCAGAATCCCAGAACTCCCTTCTTAACAGCCTCTGAGTGGGTGCCAGCACAGGCCACAGGCTCTCTGCAGTCTCTGGGTCAGCATGCAGGGGGCTGGGCCCAGTAGCCAGGCCTGATTTATCACCCTACGGGCTCTTTAAACATACACAGCTAATCTGAGTGCTAAACCTCGTAATTTCTGTGCAAGCAGATCCACAGATAAAGTTTATGCCTTTCTCAGTTCTCCTCAAGTTTAACTTCCTTTTTCTTCTACCTGTCGTTCTCCTGACCTTCTACCTGCATTCTCCCCTGCTCTTTAAAGGTACCATGTAAAGTGTTATCTCCAGAAATGATGGTGCTTCAGAATAGAGCTTGAATGCTGTTAGCAACTCCCAGAAGCACTCAGCGGCTTACTCTGAATTGGAAGCTTTGATTACATTTAATCGTCTGCAGTTGTTATGGTTTGTGTGTGTGTGTGTTTTTGTGTCTCAGCTCTTTTCAGCTCTTTTGGCTGCTTTCTGTGTCTCCCTCCTCTCAGTAACTTCCCTTACAGTAAGTACTGACAGGGATTGGGATTTTTTTATCCTATTATTGACTGCTTTGTATTTATGTTTTTGTGTGCTAATTAGTAAATATCTTTCTCCTGTTCTGAAACATGTCAGGGCTGACAGCTTGATTTGATTTTAAAACGTCTAATTTAGAGTTTGGTTATTTTTTTTTTTGTTTTGTTTTTGTTGTTTTTTTGGTTTTTTTTTTCCTGCTGCAATAAGACAGATCTTACAATGGAATAACTTTTTTCATAATGCAGCTGTGCACAGTATACTGCTGAATGGAAAGGCCTCAGTGAATTTCTGCAGGGTGGTACACACTCGCATGTTCTCAAACTCTCCCTCTCTTAACCTGGAGTGCTCCTTTGCTCACTGTATCCATGCTGGGGCTGTGCTCTTTTTTGGTACCTAATCAGGTGCTTTCCACTGCATGAAAGTTTCCATGCACTTTCTCTATTTTTAGGCATTGACTTGTCTCTTTGCCACTTTTTTGCTTTATTTTATGCCCTGAGTTAAAAAAACCTGGCTGGACTCAGTATTTGGGTTTTTTTCCTGCACAATAAATCTGCAACATGGATAAAATTCTCACAGGTAATGGCAGTGGGAAGACATTTCAAAAAACTTCTACCTTTCAGTATAATAATACAGTAGTGTTCCACTCTTTGTAAACAAATGTTCGTAAAAAGATAAACCTTTCTCTGCAGTCTGAGATCACAGCTCAAAAAACATTTTGATGGGATATTGCTAGCTGCAAGCCAATGAGGGAAAAAAGATTCCAGTAAGAGTTAAAGAAGAATGAACAAGTTTTTAAGAAAGAAGGATTATCATATCTAAAATATTAGAGCTGTTTATAGACTTTGGGCTTTTTGAGTAAAATTCCATTGAGAATACTGCATGTTGTTTGAATATGTGTTTTTAAATGTCAAAGTGTGTGTAGAGAGAAATGAATTGTTAAGGAAAAAAGTATTTTCTGACAGCAGCACGCTGTGCAGGCTGCCAGTCAAGAGTTCCTGTGATGATGTCTGCTATCAATGAATGTGAGAGTTGCATAGTGTAGGAAGTCAGTTTGGGAAGGTGATTATGATGACTGGCAATCTTTGAGTAAACCATGTCAAGAACTAGGTAGTAAAGTTGTTGACTTTGTCAGTATGGCCTTTAAACTATGATAGGACCTGAAAAGATGCAAAATCAAATTTTTGTTAATGATTATAGCCCTGTGAAATTGTAGAGGCTAAATTCTTTACCTCCCTATTTCCTGTTGTCAGTTGATTGTGTCTGTGCTGTCCATCACCATGTCTCTTGGAGCTTAACACCAGTTGCTGTGTTAGAAAGGAATAGATGTATCCATCTTTCTTGTAGTGGCTTTGAATATGAGAATAGTAATTTTGCCACCGAAGTCAGCATGCCACTGCAAATTCACTGGGCAAGTTCTGTAGAGAGAGAAGTTGTTGAACCCAGGTAGATATTTTTCAGAGCCAAACCCTCTAGGGCTTGTTTCAAGCACATTGCAGTGTTTATGTGCAGAGCAACGCATGGAATAAATTGATGATCAGAGGTTTGGTGAAGCATGTGACAGGAGTTACAGAAGTAGTTGGGCTGGGCATGCTTGTGTGAAATGCTGGGTTTTTGGGGAATGGGACAGGCTTGAGTTCAAAATTAAAACAGATTTTTAATGTTTCTTTTAAAGTTACATTTGAACTGGGTTTTGTTTTGTTTGGGGGGTTTTTTGTAACAAAGGCTGCAAACGCTTAAATACTTTTTTGCAGAGTTTTAAAGTTTACAAGTCAAAAACCTAAAGAAGAATCCAGATATTTTAGTAAGCAAATAGTAGTAGTAGTAGTAAGCTGTAGATCTCTGCAGGTTGCATACAAGTTTTGATTTTAAAAGATTGTAAAAACAGTGCTTTACTGGTTTTAGTTTGGGGTTGTTTTTTTTTTCCATGATATTTGATATAATGTTTTTAAAGAAGATATCAAATAGCTCCTATTTTCCATCCCTTTGCCAGAATTGCCTTTTCTGAGCGCTTAATTCTCTGGGACGTCAAAGACAGGTGAGGATTAATCAGTTCTGAGCATGTTCTTGCTGTCATTTTTCATCATGTTGCCCATTTTCTTGAACAAAGTGTTCCAGCTGTCTTCATTCAGTATAGATACCATCAATTACAAGTAATTAACAGGTCAAATCAGATTATGATCTGTGGGTTTTCTTTTTGAGAGGCAAGATGATTAAAATGTCTGTTGTAATCTAATAATTCTGCATATGGCAGATCCAACCTGAAGTAGTTTCCAAAGAAGAAAAATGTATTGTGGATGCTTTTTCATACTGAACATTAAGAGTTTAAAAGGTCAAGATATGAATGGGTGCTGAAATTCAACAAGTTGATGAGAGGCCAGATTACTTTGGCTTAATAGTTAAATCTCTCCCATGCACCTTCTGGCTTTCCGAAATGAAGTGCTGCGTAACTTACTGCTAAAAGTTCCAGGGCTTTTGCACAGAAAAGTGAGTGAAACTGTAGACCGTTAACTTGGACTGGAAGAACAACTGACCTTGAGCTCAAGAGTGTGATCAGGTAGTGCCTTGCACATCAGGTGAGGTGACATTAGAAGTTACTACCCTTCATCTCTTTAATACTGTGCTCTGACAAGTAATGTCAGTGTTACACAGTTCTCTTGACAATGAGGTTTTTTGTATTTCAGTTAAATTCAGTTAATTTTTTTCAGCTGTGATACTTAGGTTTTAAGAAATAGATATTTTACTATTGCTAGTGGTAGGTGGATAACTTCATAGATGTATCATACAGGGAACAGAAGGTTTCTTAATGTACTGAAGACTTAATAGCTGAAAGCTCAAGTCCAGTGAAGGGTTTGGTGTGGGGGAGGGGAGGCCAGAAGTGCACTTAATTATTGGAAGAAAGTGCTAAAAGAAAGAGGGAATATATCTGCTAACTTGAGGAAACAAGATAGGTCTTTCCTTTTGCCTTTGATCACCTTGTGCTTCTCCCATTTCTGGATTGTATGGTGGGTGGGACAAGTCAGTCTCCTTTCTGAAATGTGGAATACTTTGACCTCCTGCCGCTTGGACAAAGCTGGGATGATGGTTACCATCTTCTGAGTTTCTGATATCACTGAAAAAAATCTTCACTCTTCAAGGCCTGCACTAAGAACTACACCTGCAAAATGTTCTTTCTCGAATACCGTGTCTCAGGTTGCTGGTGGTGTGGGATATTGGTCAATCATGAGAATTATAGTAAGAAAATTTTAAAAAACTGAACAGTTTTATCTGAGTCACAGTATGGGATTTCCTAGGTTTGAGAGAAATTATGTGATAACACATTCTGCTAACCATCAAAGGTTGTAATTAACTTCTTTTCATTACCCATGTCTATCAACTAGGACCACCTTCTTTTAAAAATAGCTTTTCCTTTGGTATTTGCCTGCCCTGTGTATTTGGGCTCAGCAGTTTAATGAAGGATACGCATTGGAGATGACTTTTAAGTATGAAAAATTGGAGTCACTTGCAGGCAGAAGGTTGACCACTGAGAGAAGTACAGCTTTGGACGGAAGCTGAAGGAGGACAAAAGATAAAAGAGCATTATGTATTATGAGCTGTGTGAAGAGGGTTTCTTACAAAATGTGTAGATGAGAAAAAAAAGTATTTGGGGAGCATGGTAGAGTCAAAAGCTGGTAACAGTTCACAAGAGAATTTCTATTGCATTTGTACATTTAATACGATAAATTAAACTGTTCAAGTTGTGCTTCCTTGGTGTTGGTGCTTACTGATGCCTACAGTAACACTGCTCTGACTTTAAAGAGAAGGGAGAATGGAAAGCCCACTAAAATTGTTGTTAAATTTCATCCTTACTGTCTCCCAGACTGTAGTTCCATAATTCTGCAATTTGCAAGCCGAGGAGTGTGGAGGCTGGTGGGCCTACTGAACAAGGGACTAAGTGTCCACTGGTGGGACAGTCCCTAGGAAAGATACTCCCAGTTAGGGAGACAGAAAAGGCTGCCCCCTGGATGCTTTGCTTTGCCATGTTGATGTACCCCAGTTCTGCTTCCCCAGTTGGCCCACTGGCCTCTCTGTCCCTTGTTACCTTACATGTCCCTGATCTAGAAGGTTCTCCCTTGCCTGTTCCCCCATTGGCCCTTGCTCCCTCGCCACTCCCCCAGAGTTTCCCCATGGGCTCCCTCACTCTGGCCCCGCCTGTGTAACACCCCTGTGCCCTCAGATCACTGGCGCCTGATGCTCTCTCTGCCCTTACCTACCCCATATATAAACCTGGACCCTCCCATGGTTTTTGTCCTCATTCCTGGGCCCCTTTGCATGAGTGGCTACAGTAAACCTCTCCCATGGAACCCCATACGAAGCCCCTTCCCGCCTCTTTGTCATCAACCCATCACAGAAGCTCTCCGGTGTGTGTCTGTGAGCGTGTAGAGGCCTCAGCGAGCGGCTTCCTTCTGGAGACGCTTTCGGAAGGTCGCGGCACCTCACCATCAACAACCGCCGTGACAGAGCAGCATAAAATTCTCCAGTGTGTATTTAAGATGACAGATTGCTTGAGCAATCCAGTAGTTTGTCTCGTCTGTTAAAATTACAAAATGACATGTAAAGTCTGAATCAGTGTGCAATTAAGTGATGGTTGAGTGATAAAAAAACTGTTTCCTGAACACTTGCTTCAGAGATGCTCATTCTTCAACTGCCTCTAATAGCATTAGAGAGGTCTCTGATTTTAGAAATTTATTTCAGTTTGTATACAGGAAACAGCATATTGCCTTGATGGAGCAGCATTTTTTTTTTTAAAGTAATTTTGGCTCAGTTGATAGACATATTTAAAAAAAACACTCCAGCATGTAATTGTGAGGCTTTTTGTGATTGTTATTAAGAACAGGTGCCAAGTAAATAGAGTAATCTTTTTTTTAATGGTGAAAAGGTTCATGAAGATGCCTAGTCGTCTCTCTGAGGTAAACAGAAACTTTGCTATGCAAGACTGCTGTTAACGAGCTTGACTTTTATTATTGCCAGCTGAACAAGCAGCTCATAGCAGCTAACAGAATTTTTTATTAGTCCTGTACCAGCTGGAGTCAGCACAGATGGCAGTAATAGTTTCCATCACAGTGCAAAGATAAATGGCTGCTCTGTTGTAAACATGGAGGAGTGTTAAATAGAGATCCCAAGTAATGTATCTGCTAGTATTTATTAAGACATATTGAGTATCTGTAAGACCAAGTCTGGAGACAATGTTAAATTTCTCTGAACTTCATTATTATGAATTGCCATGATGTGAAGAAAAGCACATTTTTAATAAATAATAAACTTACTTCAAGAAGAAAGGGAAGTGATGTATTTGTAAAGAGACAAGGTGTATGGATCAGATAGTGAGTATGTGTAGTTACAGTAAATTAGAATCATCAGTGTCTTGGATTTGGAGGAAAAGGTGGAGACAGAATTGCTGGGAAATGTTTTCTTTTTCCTCAGCTTGTGACAAAGGTGCAGAACAGAGGCATGGTTTCACACAGGGGCTTCAGGAGGTTGTAAATAGAATGGTCAGTGTTTAGCATTGGAAGAAAAATCCTGTGATACAAATTGAAGCTTAGATGAGGTGATTTAGTTGGAATTGGGTCAGAAGGCACTGGCTGTTATTGGAAAAGGAAAATTACTGTAAATCCCTTATCACAATTTTCTGAGATTATGGAATTTACAGTAATGAAGAATAGATGACTTAAAAGCTCTTCAGGAATTAGTTTGAAAAAAAAAAGTTCAGAAAAGTAACTTGTCTGTTTTGACTTTCTGTGAATGCAAAAACATTTGAAACTTGTTCTCTGATGAAATACATGTTCTTGTGTGTTGTTTTGGGTTTTTTTAAAGTTTTTTCCAGACTTAACTGTTCTCTAGGTTATGGCATGGAGGAGAGCAAACCATTAAATTATTGCTTTGGCTGTGGAGCTCTTTGCAGGATGTGGGTAAAGCAAACACCTGAGCCAACCTGGAGGGCAGAGGAGGGCTTTTTTGTTGTTCCCTGGTAGGATCACCAAGCCTCCCCTTACTGTAGGCAGCAGGCAGAATCTCTAGCATCTCACACAGTCCTACAGGTGAAATGAAGTGGGCATGTCTTTGGAACAGCTTTGAATTATAGTTGTTCACATAAGTTAGTTAATGGTGTGATATACTGGAAGAATATTTCTAAGGCTGAGGTATTTAAGAATTCTTAGCACTTCTTCCACTCTTAATCTAGTGTTGCTGTTGGCAATGAAAAAAGAGTGAAGGTAGGCTGGGTGTAGGTGTGTCTGCTGCTGTTGGGCACCAGAGACATTCAGTCGAATGTTGCCATGATGTGCCTTCCTTCTGGAGAAGAGTTACTATCAAGGAATAAAATTTTAACTTTGGTTTTATGTTTGTGTGCCGGACTGCCAGGTTTTGATACCAAATTAAGATGTGTAAGAACAATAATCTTTCGTTCAAGAAAATCTGGGGTATATTTTACTGTGGCGGACAGCTCAGGTCTGACCTTGGAAATACGATCGGCACTCACGGATTGCTTAAGTATAGTCAGTGTATACAGTATATATATATATATTTTTTTTTTTCTTCATGTGTGAAGTGTGTGTTTGGAAGAGAGTTGTTATTGAGTGACGAGTTTTTCTTAGGAAAAACTTTTTTGACATAATTCTTAAAATGGCCCAAGACAAGCTTAGTGAGATTTTAGGTTTGCAAAATCTGCTTTTAAGATGCTGAGTTTGTTGGAAACAACCACCTCACCCAGATTTACTTGTATTATTTTCCCTGCTACTGCCTCCCCCAATTAAAACATACGTTTCCAAAATCTCTCTTGGAGTTGTTTGCTTATGTGTCTCTCTGAAAGCTTAACTAGGAGATAGTTACTCATATAGCAGTAACAGCAGGTTTACTTTAGTTGTACTAAACTGCTCTCTAGGACTAGCACTGGATGAATTTTTTTCCTTTGGAAAATTAGTAGTCAAGATACCAAGTTTACAAGGGATGCTGTTGTTTCTCCATTGTTGTTGTTTGTCCCAAAGCATGAAATAGATAAAATGCAACTTTAATTTAAAGTTCTTGCTGTTTTGGGATCTGATGCAGACACATTTGTGGTCCTGTGGTTTTATAGACAGGTGTCTGTCTATGTTGGGAGTACCTTTAGAAGCAGAAATAATGCTGTGTGCCTGTATTCATTGTACCATTCAGAAATTCGACCTCTTCCTGAAGTTCTCTGTTATTTGTTTCTCTACCTTTTGAACAGAGAAATTAATAATCTCTGGAGTTGTTTTTTTTCCAGGCCTCTGATTAGCATACTAAATATTCTGGAGTTGTAGCACTTGTTTATACAGGTTTGCAGCATTTCCACAGAGCTTCCCTTTTACAATAATTTAGTGTTATGTTTGACTTGAAGTGTGAAACTTATGGGAACAAAAGGTCTGGAAGGATGGTTCAAGGACTGGGTTGCTTTTGAGGCAAGATTCCTGGTTAATTTTCATGCCCATTGTTAGAAAATACGAATAAGGAAACAATTGCTTTTGTTGGTAATCATTCCTTCTAATGCTTCTTTGAGGCCCTTCCTTTGGGAGGAAGGCACGCGCTTTGATGGAGAATATTGCAACATATTTTTACCACTACTTTTCTGAGGAGAATCTTTTGGAAAAATATTAATTATCTACGAAGTATTAATACAGTGTAAGAAAGAAGAGCTCATCTCCTATGCCTCACATATTTAAATGATGCTGAGTGTGCAGTTTTGGTGTTGTTTGTGCTGTGGGTTGAGCATTAATATGCAGTATATACACGTAACATGCCCCAGGACACAGACACATGAGTTGGTTAATCCATGGCATTTCAAGCACTCTGTTTGGAAAGATTGCAGACACCTCGTGAAACTCCTAAAGGTGATTTGTCTATAGAAATATGACTAAGTGTATCTCTGGATGAATTCAGGCTGAATTTTTCATGCTGAAGTTCCTGCCTTTCAAGGCACAATCCACTGTTTCTCTTATTTCTGACAGTGTCTGGTTGGCAAATACACCTGACTTGATCTAGGGTTATTACTTACACCTTACCCTTTCTGCTCTGGATTCATAAAGCATTATTTCTTTAAGTTCTTGGGAAATCTTGTAGCCAAATACTGAAGGGTGATGAGTCTAGCCAGCCATTGGATTATCACTGGCATTATTGCAACTGTAAGTGCTGTGTTACAGTAGCTTTTTTCTGCTTGGTTTTTATATGTAATGTATTTTCCCTGTGGAACAGATCAACTGATTTACACATTATTTTCAGGTGTTTTGGAAAAAAACCCCATTCTCTCACCTTGTATTTCTTTAATGTTGATCCTGTTATATGAAAATATTCTTGCAGAATGTGAATTTCAGAATGAATTTTGCAGAATGCTGGGTTTCCCACCAAGATCACCAGTGGGTTATAGAGCTCTCCCCACACACCCTTATCTTCTGTTCATCACATCTGACTGGACTGTTGCTTTGGAAACCGTTGTAGTGTCGCAAGTGATTTCATTATGATTAAATGAGGGGAAAAAAATAGAACAAAAGAGCACATTCCTGTTTCAACATGCAACTTGGAAACTGAAACTGTCTCACATACATTCTCTGTATTTCAGAGCACTTTTTGGTAATGGCACAGATCTGTCCTGCTAGTCAGGAATAAAATCATCTGTAATTTGAAATTCCTATTATTTGTTTCCTTTGAGTAGAATCAGTAATCAACTGATGTAATTACAAAAATAACTGGCTTATACTCTATTAAAAGCTGTGCATGGTTCTTTCAAAAAAAAAACCAGTTAGTGTTTACACTTCTTTGTCCCATCACAGAGACTTAATTGTCTTCAACAATGAGAATGCTGTAGTTTCCTATTCTGTCTGGGAGTATTTTCTGTGTATTACTAGTATCTGTATAAATATTTGGGTTTCTGAAGCAGGTCTGTAACTGCACCTAACAGAAGACTATAAAAATGTGCCAGAATGCTGCAAAAAGTTTTGGCACTGTCTCAGCATTGTTATGATCTAAAGAGATTTCTATGACTTTTGTGGTTATGTTGGAGATTTTTTTTCTCAGTTTACACTTAATAGCTTGTTTAATAAATTTAAGTTTTCGATGCTGTGTGGTAAATAAATGAAACTTACTAATGACTGAAGAACAGGAAGCCAGAATTATGGTTTCCCAGACCTGCCCCCTTTCTTTTTTTCCGCTTAATGCTCTGGAAGCTGTTTGCTGACGGTTGTGTCTAGTTTTCTAAACAGTAAACTCTTCTACCTGTGCAGCTTGCATTCAAAAACTATAGACTGGTCTGGAGCCAAATCAGCGATTGTTTTTTGGAGGTGAGAGGGATAAGAGCAGGAGGAGACTCTGCAGGAGTTCCCACACTCCTTGACACCATGGTGCATGTGCAATGCTGGTTAACTCAGGTCCTCAGCTCTGGGTCTGGGTCATTCCTTGGAGTCTGTGGTAGCTCAGTGTGCTGCTGCTCAGGTGCCAGTGCTTTGCTGGGCATCTCTCCGGAAGAGGTTTCCGAGCCACCAGCTGGGCCTTGCTCTGGGCCTTACAGGGAAGGGGGCAGGCAGTCAGAGCACTCCTTGCTACGCCTGCTTCTGTGCCAAGCTCAAATCACTAACAGGTCTGTGGAAGTTTAAAGTGCTTGGCATGGACAGCTCGGTAAGTGCCACAACAAGTGAAGGTAGTTTGGGATGTGTTTAAATCCAATTTTTTTTTGTTCTTCTTCGTTTGACTTTATTGTCACTGGTAGTTACAGTGAATGAAGTAGTTGATGTGTAAGATAGTGTTACAGAAGCTGGTGAAGTGTAGAAAACAAGTGGGGTGTAAGACATGATGCAGAGACACCAGGCTAGTATTTTTTCTTCAGCTATATCCATATGAACTGCTAAAAGTGACATTTACAGCCATTGATAAACTTCTAAGTCATTAATACTTTCAAGTAAATTGTCATTTTCTTCCTTAAGAGTGTCCAACACCTTCCTTTTTTGGTAAAGCAAAATGAATAAGCCTATACTGAGTAATACATGAATTATCTTTTCCATTATCTCTCAGGAAGTTCTGATTGTTTCTGAAACGCTGCGTACTACTGATCTGTTACCTGAGGAATGTCCACTCCCTCTATTGTATAAGTACGTGGTGTAACCATTAATATGAATCTGTTGTTCTCTTGTTCTTTCTGGAAAAATAATTAGCGATATTGTAATAGTATTTTTTTGTACAAAAAAATCATTTTTTTTGCATGTATATTTTTAAAATCTGTCTAGGTTAGATGCAGATGAGCATCTTATCTTAAGAATCTGTGCGTAATAGCATGTTTTTTTGCTTTGTGGCTGGAATCCTAAATTAATTACTGAATCATAAATTCTAATCTTGATGTTGATCAAGACAGCCTCTTAGTCATGGTCTTTCTGTACTATCAAGGAAAGTGTTGATTTATCCAGAAATATATGCATATTCCTGGATAAATCAAATACTGATAACACTCACAAAGTGTACACTTGTTCAGTCAGAAGTCTATCAGAGTAGTCCATCATGAATTATCATCAGTTAAATAAAAGAGGATGTGTAAATAGGTATTTAATTCACAAAATTCAGATGGACCTATGTTACTGAACGTATTTGGTATTTTTAGCAGATACATGTTGAACTGAGGCACCGTATTTGTGAGAGACCAGTTCTTTCTGAATTCTATTTATAGGCTGGCCTGGAATGCTCACATGATGATATTGTTTGTAATCTTGGGTATTTTTATTGCCAGTGATGCTATGGCAAAGAGTTTCTCAGTATTTCCATTATACACTTCTATTTCCAAGCTGTATACCTAGTGCCTAACATAAAATTTGGCTTGGAGGTTGAGGATGTGACTCCTCTGCAACGGAATAAATCCTGTCTTGGTATTGTTGGAAGAGTTATGTTATTGCAGCGACTTGTATACATTTCATTATCATGTTGCTACAACAAATACTAAAACACGCGGCAGTTAAAACAAGATCTGAAAAGTATCCATGGAAAAATGGTCAAAGAACAGACAGAAAACTGCAGCTGCAATGTTGCAGTTTGTGAGTTCGCTCTGGTACAGTGGAGTTTAATCCAAAATGTCCAAGGCATAAATGGTTTTGAGCTCAGTTAGTGAGACTCTATTAAGAATACTGGCCAAAATTAATGTTGGCAACGTTTCAGATTTTTTGTTTCAGTGTTCTTCGGTTTTATTAGGTTTACTCCAGTTCATTAGCACAGTGTTAAAAAAAAAACCAACCTAAAAACAACCAAACAATCTCATTCGGGGAGAGTAGACAACAAGGAGCAGAAAATAGTCAAACTGGCAGGAAAAGAATACCACTTATGTGTGGTTGTAATAAAATGTCAAGGCAAAAAGGAGAAAACCAATTTTTTTTGTTTTAATTGTTATTTTTTTTGGTCAGCTGCCTAAAGGAGTATTTTTGTCTTCCACCTATTGACCACTGATCGTCATTTTCTTCTATAAGGGAAAAAGAATCTTTCTCTTCCACATTGCCTGCCTTCACTCCCTCTTTCCTTCCCTCATTCCTTCCTGGGTAGAATGTGGTACTGTTGCCTTTTTTTGACAAGCTGGGGTTGCATTTAATTTCATGTATACAGTGTTATTTTCCTGAGGAATTTTTTTTTGGGTGAGACAGGATTTAGAAAACACCTGATACTTTTTGCAGCACTGTACAGAAATTGTATCTATTTGTAACTGCCCAAGAGTCAAGAGTTATGGTTTTCAGAGTAACTAAAGTAATTACCATAAATATATTTTTAAGATTAGTCTAAAAAAGTGCCATTTGGAAAAGCTAGGTTTCTATTGAAAGGTTGCCAATTTTATATATCATTATGTTGTGCAGTTAACTTATTTTTGTCTGGGCTTGACAGTAATTTTTATACAACTGATGCATAACTAAAGAAAATGTTGTATTGAGCCTTTGAGGTTTGGTTCTGTTTGTTAGGGGTGGGTTCCATTGCCTATAAAGAAGTTGTTTAGATTGGGAAAGGCACACTAAATATTATATAATTGCATTTCTGTTTTTCTGTTGCCTAGTTAGCTGCAGGTCAGAGAAGAAGGAGAGGGGAAGGTACATGTGTCAGGTCAAGGTCAGTAGGGCAAGCAAAGAGCATCCATTTTTTTGTCAAAGGTAGCACAATGTACATTAAATAAAAACAAAATTGCAATCCCAGAATGTGGCCACTCAGATTATACTATAATAATAGATATGGAAAGCTGTATTTGATGGAAGCTTTTGTGTGTTTTACTTGTCTTGATCCTCAGTATTTGGAAAGTGAGGGGTAGAAAATCTAAGATGTTTGTATCATTTTCCATTGCAACCTGTTGAGAAGAAAACTTCAAATAAAGCAAATACTTTTGGTCCCTTAGATATGCCTTGCTTTTTTTTCTGGAGTACAGTTTCTTGGATGCAGCTTTTGAATTGGATGATGCCACATAATTTGTTTGCAGTATATTTAAAGCAAAAAAACCGTACTGAATATTGCTTCATGTCCCAAGCTTTAGATTCAACGGTGCATACAGGTCCTAAGATAGAGGGATATTTTGCTTTTGAAGGGTATGTCAAACCGCAGCACTGTCATTTTGATTTTGGACTTCTGTATCACTTTCTTTTCTAATTCCTGCATTCTTTTAATCTGCATCTTTTTCTTCTGAAACAGTGGTAAAAGGTGTGCTAGTAATGGCATCATCATTTCAGATAATTGGGAGAAGCTGACCAAGAGGTTCTGTAGTTGACTTATCAGTACTTAATTTAGTTTAAAAAACTAGTGTCTAGTAGAAATATTGATAGCATTTTTAATATTCAGACTTATTTTCTACATTTCTTTTCAGCAATTCCTATATGAATAGTATTGGGTTTATAGTTTAGCCAAGGTTTTGCACATGATTTTGTTCCCTTTGGAAGGGATGTACTCTTTCTGCAAGTTTCCTTAGCCTGTTTTTATAAAGACTTCTGGAAGATTCAATACTGAAAATAATTTTACAGTTCCATTGAGTTATTTTAAGCTATCAAGGCACCTGATATTCATGCTTCAAGTGTTTTGGAGGAAAAGAAGCCAGCCACAACCCACGTACTTGTGACTTTTAGCTTCTCCCATTTAATAAAAGTAACAGACTCAGTAGGCATGAGCAACATGTCCAGCCAAATTCCTTTCTTTCACCCCCAAACATCTTGTATGGAGTCCTGAAGAAGACTCTGCTTGGTCTGGTATTTCTTCTTTTATAAATGAACGGGAGAAGGGGTGAATATGGGTGTGATGGAATATACTGGCAAGACAGTGTTGCTGCGGCCGCTGTTGGAGCGTGGCAGCCACAGAAGGCTGTGGGAGGACCTTCAGGTGGGTTGTGGCTGAATGATAAAAGGATACATGAAACTCCCTGTGAAACACAAAGCTCTTCTGACCATATCTACCCACCCATGGTTTCTGGGCTCCCTTGTTCCCAGGTGAATCACTTTGGAATTGTGCACATTCAAGGGAAACCTCAGCTCAGTGCTCAGCAAGTAGGTGAAAAATGGCAAGAGACTGTCATGACCTACTGGGAAAACATGTCAGGAAAGAGCAGGGAATGAGGGAGGAAGTTTCATGTCTCTGTACAGCTGCAAAGTGCTCTTGACTGTTGTGTTATATTCTGGCCCTCCTGTCTCAAAAAGGTCTGCTGGAACTAGGAAGAGATAGAGAAAGGCAGTAAGGGTGGTGAGCTTACAGACCACTTCTACATGAGGAACTAATAATAAAGCAAGAAGTCTTTAGTCTAGAAGAAGACAGCTGGGGAGGGAAAAGGGATATGGTTTGAGATCTACATCCATGAACAGCAGGAGGGAGGATTTACTGCCTGTTGCCTTACAAGAGCTGTGAGACTTAAATTTTCAGGAGTTGGATTCAGACCAAGTACAAAGGTATGTCTGTAATTAAACTGAGGACTTTGCCACAGGATGTCAGCTTTTAAAAGTCTGATTTAAAATTTGTTAGGTAAATTAATATATAAAAACCCAGTCATTGCAGGCCATTAAGGTTAAACATACGAGTCAATTCCATCTGTAGTTTCTTACTGTCCATGGCTGGTGAGAACACCTGTGTTCTGCAGCTGCACTAGGCTGCTGCTGAGTTTTCTGCTGTGTTCATCAGGTGGCTTGATTAAAGGACCTGATGGCTTTCAGAGGCAGCATCTGCCCTTCTGTGATACGGCAGTAGTCTAGCACTCAGTACAACTTCACCCCTCTCTCCCCCAGGTTCATGTTCCCAATTGGACATTGATGTTTGCTATGTACATTCCCTGCACTGGGACAGCTGGTTTCTGGTTCTGTAAAACTAAGATAATTTTTCAAATAAATAGTCAAAGCACAGTAATGTTCCCCCCAACCCTCCCATTGCCTTGCATTTTTCTGGCAGAAGCATAGCTGAATGTGAGAGGCTGTGGCGTGGAGCTAGGAACAAGAAGTTGGAGAAGAGCAGAAAGTTCTTAAACTGGCTTTGCCTCTTACAATTACAGTGAGGTATTCTTAGAGCAACTGTTGCCAGTGTCTTTGTTTGAAGCTTACTCATTCTGCCTCAGACCTGAAACAGTGTACACACTTAAAACCTTACCTGTTTTTCCTCTTCCCTCATCTCCTGCAGAGATAAAGCTATTTCACCTGCAGCTTAATTAAAGATACAATTTCTGCTTTCAAAGTTTTCCTTTCTCTGAGATATTTTCAGAAAGAATTTGCTAGCTAAAGTAGTTCTTCAGGTTTTGAAAATAAAGCAATTTCTATGGTTCTCACCTCCTTTCTGGTCTCTAATGCAAACTGAAATGTCATGATTCTTCCCTTTGCAATTCATGGAAGAGTTAGGCAATAGTTCTTCAAGAGTACTGAAGGAATATAGCAAAGGCTGGAAAGAGTTACACTTTCTGTGCAGAAAGATTTTTTCTTTCCGTTTCATCCACATTTTTAAAATGCAAATGTTCCTTCATAAACAGCTCAGTATGAATGCAACGTAGGACCTATGCCCTTCTAAGAGACTCTTGGTAGTATTGGACTTGGTAATATCTCGGACTTTTGTTGTATTCTCTACATTTCAGATTCACTATGCTTGAGAAATATGAATTCAAACTGGTTTGAAGAGGATGAGAACTGCAAAGCCTCCCTATGTAGAAGTGTGTTTAGGCCTGCGAGGGAAGTGCAACAGACGACAGCACATGTAGAAAGCCAAGTTTGACTGAAGGGTTAAATTACAGGACAGTGTTGGTACAAGAAAAAAATAAGTGGGATTAAATTTCTTCACTATCAAAAATTGGGAAAGCTTTCTGGACAGCAGGAGCGTGAGTCAGAATAATTCAGATTCAGTGCTGTTCTGCCTCTTGGAGGGCAACTCAATCTCAATAGACTTTATGGCATTGTTGCCTGTGGCAGTTATAGACTGACTATATGGCCTGGAGATTCTTGCTCTCGGTTTTATTGCTTTGTTCAGCCAGCTAATCTGTATTGGCAGATGTAAACTCACTCTTTAGCTATAAGAAGACACATAAATAATTTTTTTGTTTCTGTCTTTTCAGGAAATAGTGAAAATCCATTTTGGTTTTTAATTATCTGGTCACAGTATTGACTTGTGTACCACTATATTGTGACCTCTTTCTAGACTTTCTAAAAGCCGTCAATGTCTGTAAGGTCTGTTTCTCTTCCACTGTCTTGTAAACTGCATTCTTGCTGTGCTTGTGGTCCTGTGAGTTCACATTTACTGTTTGAAATCACTATTTCTTATATTGAAAACTGCTTGTGATACTTAATCAGGAATTTTACTCTTGACCTACACTGTAGTATTGCTGTTTGTTTTCAAATTAATTGAAATTTTTATGGGACAGAGGCCATCTCTTTTGGGTATTATAGAAATGAAGTCTATTATAACAAAACAAATAAATTATACTGCTCTTCTGTTTTTGAATTAAGCACTACAAATGCTTGCATTGAGCTGAGGACTCATTCTCCACTGAGGCACTTCAAAGCTATAACTGTCTTCCCTCTATAGTAGAGTCTTCATGTGAAGTCAGCAGTAAATCAGCTTTGTCTGTTTTACCCGTTCACATTGCTGACTTGCACATGCAAATCTTTTAAGATTTATTCTGATTTGTAGCCTATCCCTTCTCAGTCTATTTTTTCAGAATTTGTCTTTAGGCATTTCATTTCCACTGCAGCTTTACCATCACTTTCTTAGTAATGACTGTGACCATCTGCTTGGAACTAGAGAATTTGCTACTGTGATGTTAAAAGTAGTACTGTCCCAGCTTGTTCACTGAAAGTCAAGAGGTGAAACCTAGATGCCCAGCCTTGCCTGGCATCATTCACTTGACAAGCACAGTGAATAATACTCTTCGCAGAAGACTGCCTGTATTTTTTGGAGATGTGGAAAAAATTTGGTTGTAAAAGCCAGGTATGAAACCCCACTGAAGGTTGGTGAGCTGTCACAAATTTTATATTAGACTGAATTTTTTTTTCTGTGAAACTACTGTATGTGTGTTGGTGTGGGAGCACATGATCTAAGGATTTTTTGAGATTTTTTTAATTGACTTTTGAAAAATTGACACAAGTCTGGGATTATAGTAATGGTTAAAAGTTCCTGAGTCTCAAGCCTTGCAGATCATATTTTATACATTTATATATTCATTTTTTATATATTTGTATATGTAATGCTCATGGTACTGTTGTGTACCACAACATCTTTAAAAAGTGATTTTAGCTTTTTTCACAAGAGTGTTGAGATTGGAGGCCATCTGATTCAACACCCCTGCTCAAGCAGGGCCACCTAGAGCAATTTGAGCAGGACTGTGTCCAGACAGCTTTTGAGTATTTCTAAGAAGGGGAGTCTACAACCTCTGTGGGCAACCTGTGCCAGCGCTTGGTCACACTCACAGCGAAAAAATGGAACCTCCTTTGTTTCAGTGTGTGCCTGTTGCCTCTGGTCCTGTCACTGGGCACCACTGACAAGAGCCTGGCTCCCTCCTCTTCGCACCCTCCCTCAGGTATTTATATACCTTGATGAGATTCCTCTCGAGCCTTCTCTTCTCCAGGCTGAACAGTGCCAGCTTTCTCAGCCTCTCCTCACAGGAAAAATACTTCAGTTTCTAGTATTACAGTCTTTTTTTCTTGTGATTTTATTATTCTCTATCATATCAAGCTAGGCTTCTTTAAGAACATAAATTCAACGATTTAGAATTCAATTATATCTAGCAAAAGAATTTGCTTAATATTGGATTCAAATATAATTTGTGTATTTTGTTATCTGTTAATATATTTCAGTCATAAGATGATCCTTGTTTTTTTAGCCCTGCAAAGATGTTAGACTTGTATTGTTGTTACAAGTCTAAATATTTCCTATTTTGTTGTACAAATGCAGTACATTTTTCAATCCAGGAAGAGTTAGGGATCTTGGCAATGTTTTCCACAGTGCTTGTTGTAGTAGTTGGATAGAAGTGTGGTGTGTTTGTCACTCCTCTAATTTGTGATTTACCGTATGGCACCTGGCAAGGAGGTGGTTATCATTTCCACCAAGTACATGTTACATCACGTAATGCCTGCTAGAGGGGTCTGGCCTGCAAGTTTTGCTATAAAAAAAGAAATGCTTGTGGCTCAAAGTAACATAATATTTATACAAATTGTCACAAATTCACAGCTCATTGGCGAAAGAGAGCCTGTTAAATACTTTTTTTTCTCATATCGCTTGTCGTGTAGGAAGTTCTCTTTTACCTTTCTGGTATCTACTAGAAAGGCGTCTAATCTTTGTCAGAGGTCCTCAGGTGAAAAAAAAAACTGAGAGTGCCATAGCAGTTGCTACCCATCTCTGCTGGGAATGATCTATTCTCAGATAGTAGAAATGCATTCAGGTTCTACCTTTCCATGATAGATTCAGTAACTTAGTGCTTGATGTCATCTCTCTGTGAAGGTGGTTACCTGCCTGTTTTGTTAACTGATAAACTGGGAGCACACACCGTGAAGAATTTTTCTGGCCTTTGGATAACTTGTGTGGTTCATTTCATGGCACATGCTGGGTTGATTCCTAAGCTTTGCAGAGCTCTGTGGGGAGATTTGTAGAGGTGTCACTTGCATGAGTGCTATATAAGAATAAAGTCTCCTTAGTACTTTTAGGTGTTGGTCCTGCAACAGCTCAGGAGATCTTATTCACTATTTATGTAGAGTTGATGTGAGTGTACATTCTTGGTATATTGTTCCACACAATAAACCTTATTTATCCCGTGAATTACCATCATCATCTTTCTCTGCATTATGTCCACTTTCTGATAAATGGTAGCAGTTGTTAATACTGTCTGTTAAAGCAAATAATGTTGTCGCAAAGTTACCAAAACAGCTGGTGTTGCAGCCAGCTGAGATAGACTTTTTTGCAAAATGGTTTTGGTGAATTTGCTATGCTAAAGTGTATTGTCATCAAGCCTAAGTTTTGATTTAATTACAAATTAATGAATGGTATTTTCCTTCTGATAAGTTCATTTAATATTCATGTCAATAAAAACACATGCTAGGATGAAACAAAAAATAGTAATTTGTGAGTTTTGCTGAATCTCAGACAACTTTTTCATACTGCTGTTGTTTGAAGAATGCTAACATATTTTAGGTTTGCAGAGCTGTGTGAAAGGACCAAGTGTCAAACCCAATCAGCATCTCTCTTGAAATCTCGTTAGTAAAATAAAGTAGATGACAATTGAATGATAGTTTTCCCTGTTATGGTAAAGGAACGTGACAGTGAAGCCTGGGGGTTCTTGTCTGTTGTCCAGTCAGAATACATGGTCAGGACTGGTGCACATGCAGTAACTTTTCAACAATATCCTTGTCCTGATTGAGTATGAAAAATATGCTTATCTTGCAGCAAAAAGAGGGGTTTTTTTTTTCTTTTTTTCCATTTGTTGAGGAAAGTAAGGTGTTACAACCAAACATCCATCGGATCCAGTTGCTTGATTTACACGTATGCTTTAGTTCTTTCTGGTACACAGTCTTTCCACTGACAGGAGATCTTGTGTCTTCAGCCTTGTCAATGAAGCTGTTAATGGCTCTATTTATGTCCTTTCAGCAAATTGTAATGCCTGAGTTTTGAACCAGCAAATGAGAAAGTTAAATTTAATTTATTAAATGCTGTGCTGCTTACCAAATTTCCTTCACATGCCCTTGAAAGTGATCTGTCTTAAATCTGTGTTATTTAAGAGGGGTCTGGCCTGCCTTATACCCCTTAATCTTTATATTAATCTACAGGATTAAATACCGTATATAGTGATAAAGTAGCAGGATGTTTTTCAAAAGCTTTGAGCACTACCTCCCCAAGGGGTATATCTTCACTGGTGTTTTGATGGTTCTTACAAGCAGCATCTCTGAAGGAATGTTAAAGGAGTAGTAGTGTTGAAAGGGAGCATTTTCCATTGACATGGGACACTTATGATGTAGTTAATAGCTGTGAGTAGGTAACTCCAGTGACAGGTTGTGTGTGAGTCTCCATAGAGTTTGTGCAGAGAGTTGAAATGCTAGTTAATGCTTGGGGTGTTTTCTCCTCAAGAGCACTGATAATAAATGTAATGGGATAAGAATAATAGGTGCCTAATAAATGCCACTGCAGTTTTATTAACGATCCTAGAATGTGTTTCCACATACTTTCCAGAACAAAGCGTGTTTGCTCTGACAGCAGTTTCATTGCATTCAGGCTAAGAATCATTCACTGGAGACCACCCTCAAGGGCTAACAGATCTTGGGTTCTGAAATCAGATTCTTTTTTCCCTCCCTCGTTTCTTCATCTTGATTACTTAAACCTGATTAGGTGGTAAAAATCTACTCATTTAGATTCTTGCACATTCAGTTTTTTGAAAAGGAGGGGGGAAAATTGGTTTTAAAAGGTACAGGACGACTTACTAATTTACCTGGGATCATTAGGTAAACTCTCATTCCTTTGCACTTCTGTCATGAGGCTATAGCTAGATGTTAATAAGAACAAGCTTGATATCCTTGTGGTTGGACTTAAGCTATACTTGTAATTGGTGTAGCAAGTTTTCATTACAATAACTAGAGTCTTGGATAAGTTTTGAATTAGTATGGTTAAAGGCTTGAGGAAACACATTGTTTAACTTGCGTTCTAGATGGGGTCTCAGCAGGATTGCATTAAAACTCTTGAATCTCAGAGCAGAGTGACAATTTTAGTTAGTTTTTGCCTTTTCAAAGTAAAACTAAAATGACCTGAAATGGGTTTTTAAAAACCCAACTTATTTTATGTGGGAGAGTATTAAGATTTTAGTTTTTTAGTGAGTTTTCTAGCAGAGTAATAAATTAATCTTTCTGCTGATGGGTGGTGGCTGCTCTCCTAAGCCGGTTGCTGTTTGCGAAGTGGAGCGCTGTTGCATGCAGGGCAGGTATCAGTCCTCTTTCGGGCTGTCAATAGTAGCTGTTTTTACATGACATCAAGGCTTCTGTGTAAAGATTAGAAACACTTGAACTTCGCATCAACAAATTGTTGGCATTGGAAGAATAATGCCTTGGGCAGTAAAAATATTCAGAATTTGGGAGTGAAGGTAAGTTAGCAACTAATGATGTTCCTGGACAGCTGTCACTTTGTCTTCCGTCTTGTAAAGGTCAGAATATAAGGCCTTTCACTCACTTTATTGAGCTTGGGTTTGTTTCATAACCTAAGTTGGTTTCATTGCTGTAGTGACTGAACTTCAGTGGAACCCTGTTAATGGTGAAATATCCAGGCATCTTTGTTTCTTTTGTGTCATGGAAGTCACTCTGCTACTGTAATGCCTATTTTGTTTAACTTGCACTGCAGTATTTGTCATTCTGATTTCAGTGTCTGACTTTTCTCTCTTTGCATGTGGTAGGTTTCCATAAAGCGTGTGAGAACAACTTATTACTAGAGTATGCATCTGTTTCTCATGGTGCTGCTGATTATGATCAGCTACCACCTTATTATGCAGGCACTTGCTCAAATTGCTTTACTTGTTAAAATGTTTGGGGTTTTTTTGCTGTTCTTCAAAGGATTATTTTGTTTATAGAACAGGCTTTTGCTGGGTAGGACGATTAAACAGGGCATGTGCTGCTCACCTTATGCAAGAATATAAAATAACTGATTATTTATATTTGGGCATGTATGTTTGCTCACACAGTATGTAAACTAACTCTTCCAAGAATCCCAGTATCGAATAGTGATGCCAGCTTCGTTAGTCAGCTGTACGGGAGGTACCCCAGACAAGCACAAAGATGGGATGCTGTTCCCTTTAAGGGCATTGGCCCTGCCATTTACTCTACTCTGTGTTGAGAAAATTCATGGGAGAAATGGGCAAATAAATGTCCTTTTTCTGTGTTCTTTGTAGAGAAAGTGGTGTACTACCAGCAGTTTGCAGTGTATAATCACCTGAAACTGCTGCTGTGGCAGACTGTGATCTTTATCTAGTTAGTTTAGTACAGTGTTCATCAATAATATAAAGCAGGCTTTTTAAGGTGCTTGGTATCAAGCCTGCAGGTAACAGCCTGCAGTGATAAACCAGGAGACAAGGAGGGCTCCTAGAGCTGCATGACCTTACTGTGAAAGATAGGAGAAACACGATCTCTGCTTCTACATAATTTACACTGTTTGCAGTTAGGAGTGCTGAGTGCTTGCTGCCTCTGCTGCCGCCACTCTGGAAGCTGCACACACATGGATAAACAAACAGTGCAGTTACTTCTGTCCTGGATAGCGAGGCACACTCCGTATGACGATCCTTCCACAGGTTTGCTCCTTTGTACTCTGCCTTTGAGTGAGGCAAGTGCACACTGCTGGTGACGTGCTCAGCCTGAGCTGTAAGGCAGCCTGATTTTAAAAAACTAAACCAAATTTAAAACCACTCAAAAATACTACAATATTTGTTTTGAACAGCTGGTCTTTAGACTCCAGAGATGCTGGAGCAGTGAAATGTAAGAAATATTATTTTTATCAGGATGATCTTTTGCAGTTTGATCATCTTTATGCTTGCAGAGGAAAGACTGTTTTATATGACAAGTTGAAAAAAACCTGAAGACTTTTCTGTATTTTCTTGTATATTGGTTCTTGCTTGTAATAATTCTTGTGGCCAGTGACCCTGAAGAGTACATCAATGACTATGTAACCACTAAATGTAAGCAATTCTATATTTGGGAAATCAGTGAGCACCGTGAATTTGCTGTGCTTGCACATATGATGAGAACAAAAAGTTTTTTCAAACTCAGTGTCTTAGATGTTGACTTTCGGTGTAGTCAGCTTACAAGAGCTGCAAAGTAATCTGGTTCATTCATTCATAGATACTATGTGTGGTTATTTAAAATAGCTGGTTATGGTTGCTTCATCTTGATTAACTAATGTGAGAAAAAAAGGAAAGAAAAAGAAGAAAGAAAAAAAAACCCCAAATACTTTCCAAAATTTGAAATAATTATAGTACAATTGTGACCTACTTGGCTGCTTAGAAAAGTTGAATTGGAGATGAATTGGGCTGTGTGGATGTTCCAAAGAATCTAATACCTGTTTTTCAGAGACACCTTGTTCCTCTGTCTCCTTTAATGTGGAGTACCTGGTTTTACACCTACCTTCTCATTTTAAAATGTACCTTGTCTCTACTGAAGGTGACCTTCTTGACTGGGCATTTTGGGGTGGGTGGGGTGATGAAGCTTCGTTATATGAAATGGAGAGAAAAAATAATTATTTCAAGGGTTTTTTGGTGCATAAAATGTCTTTCCTTCTGGTGGAAACAGCATTTGGTTGGGAATGCTGACAACACTCACTAAGGGCCAAGAAAGCTCTTGTTTTGAAAGTTACCAAATCTTTAAGGTGACATTATCGCATATTTCTGCATGCTCAGTGCAAGAGTGTCTTCTGCTGCTTCCTATTGCATGGGACTAGTTTTCTGGTCAGATTATGCAATGTCATCTTATATCAACTTTTTGTGTGACAAAAGGAGACTCCTATAAGAGAATGTTGATAGTTTAAAAAAAAAATGAAGAACGAACCTTTGCTGCTGTTGAACTACTAGCAAAATGCAGTCCTCTCGTGGTGTGCTGTCACAGGCAATGGGCTGAGGTGCTAGAGAGAAAATGTGAGTGCAGTCAGGAAGACTTCTCATTCATGTGCAGACATAAAACATGAAAACTGACATTTCGTGAGTCACTTCTCTTGGCAAATGTGGGAAGTATTGAGTTCAGTTTCAGCAAGAGATAACAGAAAAAAGAGTTGACATTAGCACAAACCATCCTGTAACCTATCTTTCTTTATCTAGCTTAAAGTGTGAGGTAGCTAAGCACTCTGAGATCTTGATGTGTGTTAGCCAAGCGGGGCAGGAGAGGCTTAGTACTGTTGTGAAACCAAAAGTCTGAGTAGATACCCACAGCAGACACACTGCTCAGTAAAGTTAGAAAATCTTTCTAGTGATATTTTACTGAAGTCACGATGGCTTAAGGACAAAGGCAGGAGGAAGTCCAGAAGTTCAGTGGGCTTTGTGGTCTTGAAATTCATACTTTTCCTCTGACCTGTGAGAATATTTTTCAGACTCTTGGTGGTATTTGCTTGGGTTTTGAATTCCAGGCATGTGAAAAAAATTGGTCTTCTGTCTGAGTGTACAGATTGAAGATGCCCATCAGGTTAAACCAAAATCTGCTGTTGTGCAGATGCGTTACAAGGTTAGGTAACTTCGATAATTTCCTGAGGTATATACTAGCTGTCTGCTTTAGAGGAGATTGTCTTGTCACTCAAAAGGCATGCCTGTATCTTGTCATTGACACCATGGGTGACTAGACATGGAATTAAAAAATAACTGGAAATAAACATTTTAGTTGTATCTCTGATCTGATGTCCATATGTGTGTTGTGTGTATGTGTCCCTGCCTCTCCAGCCCCAGCTGTGACACAATGACCACATCTGTATGGTCACTGTTTGGTAAAAATTGAGACAACTTCAATTATCAATGAAGCTGAAAACTGCTGGTTTCTGGAAATGGAAAGAAGTAAGAAAGCATGTATTTTCAAAAAAGGCAGCAAAGCAAACAAAAAAAATGTCTGTGAAAAATTGGTTAGGCTAATGCAGGATTTTATAGCACATCTTTAAGCTGCCACAGATGTGATTTCTGGTACACTGTAAACAATTCTTTAGTTACTAGTTTGAGTCTTCTGATTGAAGTATTTTGGAGTGCTTCCATCTGAATCACTGCCAGAATGATGGTTGCACTGAGTTGATTAGCTGGAATATCCAAATAGCTTAAAAATCTATCCTGTGAGTTAATATAGCTGACTTATTCCAGAGGCCTTTGATCACATTGCTGTTGGTGATGCGGGGAGTTGCTGGGAGTTGCTGAAGTTGGTATTAAAGAGTTTGGAGCAGTTGGATGTGACATATGGTAGGAAGCTGCAGCTCCTTGTGCTTTGAAATCCCAGAGATCATTGATGCTACTGGGAAGCTCTGCTGTCCACTAGGGCTTTAAACAGTGACTATTACACTTTTCTTGAAATAGACATCAAAGTTAGAGGAGACTTCCAAAAAGGTAGTGGCTTACACTGCTTAAATAAATATCTTAAGAATTACATGTCAAACCATTTGTTTACTTCAGTGCTGTTTTGTACCTCTTCGAATTGGGGCTCCTAAGAGCGATCTCAGGAAGAAAAAGCAGTTGATAAGCTTTCTGTAGGATTTTGCTTCCAACTAAACTGTTAAGGACTTCTGCTTAACCTGTCCAGCAGTCTATCAGGAATTCTTTAGTAAAGCTGATATAATCCTGAATTATTTTTCAAGGAAGGAGTGTATTTAAAAGCTTTCCAAAAAATCTTGGATGACTTCTTTCAATAGGAACTTCTCTTGGAAGTTCAGAGGTGGTGCCGGAACTCTGTCTAGACAAGCTGATAACATTGTAATTGCATCACATCTGAAAATTGATTAAAATGGTAATATTCAGGGTAGAGCTAAATGTATTTTTCAATTAGATAAGAGTGTATTCTGCACAAGTTCTGAGCCACCTCTACTGAGCTAGCCATGAACTGAGCTGTGTAGCCACCACTAATGAAAGGGTAAAGCTGCAGCAAGTGGTTTGGCTGGGAGGCAAACGATGTTTGCATTACACCAGTCCTGTGTCCCAGCTCTGTAACTTCTGTTTCAGGCAGTTGTGTCATCTGAGGTACGAACTGAGAGTAGGCAGTAAAGATTGCATAAGATGTGTTTGTGGATTTGCGTCCCTTCAGAATCTTTTGCTGAGCCCTTGTATTGTGGGTTGCCAAGAAAACTGCTCAAAGTGTTTTGTGTCTTCCCTGCCCTCCTCCCAGCTTGGTGGGGTTGGTGTGTACACATTGGTGGATGAAAGCATGGCTTGGTTCCAGGTATTTCTGCTCTGAGAGTGTAGCCTCTTGATCTCTTTGAATTTTGTGTAGTGTGTGTGTTGCTATACTTTTCATCCATATCCTAGCTTATAAACCGTACTGCGTTCTCTGCTTGTTTTGTGTGTAGACCTTTCTCTTTGTTTTTCTTCTTCATCCACATTTTCTTTCTTTCCTTCATCCATGCTTTTTTTTTCCCCTTGATGTGAAGAGCAAGTGTAAATGTCTTATTTCAGTATATAATTTAAACATATGCCTAAGGTTGTAGTTTTGATGAGTGGCCTAAGTCAGTCTAGTTCTGCACTCTATGTTCACCTCCTCTCTTGCATTGGCATCAACGCACACAGAGCTGCATAGTGAGACAGAGCAGCAATCTCACTGGAAACCAATCCCACCAGAAAAACCCAAGTTGATTTAATTTATAATGTGGCCATATGCCTGCCAGCAAAAGCATAAAAGCATTTAAGGACAATTTGAAGTACTCTGAGCTGGTGTCTTTAGACTGGGTGTTTGTCATCCCCGTACTATTTCTGATAGCATTCATTGGAGTTGGGTGTGAAAGGTGATGGTGTTTCTGCATTGGTTTCTTATGCGCTGTGTGGGCTTTCTGTGGCTGGGGAGAACACAGCCTACACAGGTTTCTTTTTCTTCACTACTATAATCTCTGCAAGAAACATTTTTGCTTGACTATTACCTTGGACATGCTTGTGTAGCACTGCTGAAGTCAGTGGAGCTTCACCCTGTCACCTTGGTCTGCCAGTTTGCAGACTTGGTTCATTTGCCACCAGAGATGGGCCGTGTTTCATCTTTCATGACAAAACAGATACTTGTCTTCCTTCTAGAATGCAGTTCTGTTAGATTTTTATATCCCTAAAGAATCTGACACTTTCTTTTTAATGTGGAACTATGTATTATGTATTTATGTATTAGTAATTAAGTAATTACTGGTTAAAAGTATGTGGTGTGTCATTTAAATATCTTCTGATTACTCTTAAATACATTGTGGATTTAAAAAAAGTTCCGATTACAGTAATGACATACGCTGACTTTGTTTCTTTTTTTTTTTTTAATTTGCTCCCTTCTCTTTATGTGCATGGTGTATACATGCTTCTCATCGCCATTGCTGGGGTTTTTTGCCAATCATCTAGAAAACCACCTAAGGTAAGTTCTTGTCTCCTTTTCATTTGTATCTGCTTGAAAATATTGACCAGTGCAGAACTGTTGGGCATATTGCTGTAGTATGTGATCAATACAGCTTCGATAAAGGAAAACGTATTAAAAAAAAAAAAAATCTGTTCTTCAGACTTCCAAGCTTCATAATTTCAGAAGAATATATTTTAATCCAGTTGACATGCCGGCAAGGCACATGGCTTGTTAAAGCTGGAACCAGGACAAGCTGAAATTGTAATGCAGTCGTAAAACCATTTGAAAGACTGAAGAAGTATTGTGTGTAAAACATTTAATTGCACACAGTTCTGCTTAAAAGTTAAAATACTGTTTTTAAAAGGCAACAAAAAACACCTAGTAATAAATGAACCATTTTTTTTTAACTTGATGATAGCCAGGAATTAGTAATTAGTGTAAACGTTGCCAAAGTGCACCAGAATTCACTTAGAAAAGACTGTCTGTGTTTGTAGTGCAGGGGAAGGACAGGAGACCACGTGATATGTACCTTTTGGAACATTTAATAAAGTTATTCTATCAGTTGATATACTTAATAAAAGAGAGTTTGATCATTGTTAAACATTTTTGTAAAAGGAGGAAAACCCTCTTTCCTTCTGTTGTTGTAACTCCAGAAAAAAAAAATTATTTTCACAAGAGCCTTCATTTTCTCTAGTACATAATTTGTGTTCCATTATAGGCAGATAAAGTTATTCTGGGCATTATGTAAAAGCTTATGTATGGTCTTGTATTTCCTTGACAAAACCAGAACAGCTGCACGCTTTTGCGTAAATGTCACATTATTGTTAGGTATAGTTGGATGGTCATTAATATCCTTAAGCTATAGTGCTGAAACTTATGATGTTATGTGAAATGTTTATCAGATTGAGACAGAAGAAGGTTAGTGCCATCTGTGGAAAATAGGCATTGCAGGGTTTGTAAAGATATGAGATTTCTTGATTTATCCAGTTCTGCACATAGTTGATTTTCAAGTTAAAATTTTTTAAAATAAAGTTTTGTAAATATTGGAAGTCTATTTCTCTTTAATGTGCTAGTTTATCATCAGCCATGGATAAATTGTTTTCCCAATTCAACTTGGTAGCTCAGAAGCTGTGATAGGAAAATTTATATAAGGGTATTAGGGCGCTATTTTGCTTTGTATTTTGCTATTTGCACGAACATCGCATTTAAGTGTAATTTTGTGACAAAGGTAAAGCAGTTGTTCTGAGCTGAGATCTGTGAGCTGTGTCCCTGGGTCCCTTCGGATTTTCTCTCCCCAATTCTTCAGCCCTGTCATAGGTCTTGTGTTTGTCGTACAGTGACCGACTTCTTTTTTTCAGTTCTTTAATTGCTTCCACTTACATGAAGCTTACTGATGTAGACTCTGTCTGCCATTTCCTTGTGTATCCCCTTTATTACTTACCTCCATCAGCAGTTGTAAGAGGGATGTAGGAACAGCTGCCCTGTGAATGAAAACTTCTCCTCCTCAGTTCGCCTTTCCTTTTCTTTTTAGCAACCAGGTAGCCCCGTAAGTCACCTAGCCTGTCAGACTGACTGCTTCTCAGTGAAAGCAAAATGTGGTTAATTGGCCATCTCCTGGTCAGATGGAAATGGCTATTAAACACTGGCCATACACTTGTGACATTTTACAGCTGCATAGACAATGTCTTAGGGATTATGTTCAATCTGGGTAATGCATTGCTAAATGCTGGAAGCCCCAGACTCTGCCTGGCCTATACTGAGGATTAGACTTCAAAAGAATAATGAATGTGAAATTAAAGTCCTTTTTAAACTAATTATGTAATTTGGCTTAAACTGGCAAGCAGTTAATATTGGATATGGTACTCATTACCTGTAATTTGCATACATAAACCCTTAAAATTATTAATTCTGCAAGCCACTGATTAGGAACCTTAATGAAAACAAGTTCTGCAGAATGTTGGTTTGTCTTTTTAAAATGTGAACACCCCTTTGGCTGTCTTTTCAGATTCTGTGAGATACTACTGCAGCAGCAGGCACAATGGCTCCTCTAGCTTAAAATCTAATAAAAATCTGCAATTTCATTTTAAAGCCACAGGTACTGATGAATTTGAGACAGAACTCCAAATTTTTCACTGACATGTGTGATGGATGCATGGGCCTGCATCCCAGTTTGCCTTGTTGAAGAAGCCATAACCTCCAGTTGTCTCCTTAGCAAAATAACCAGCCACTTTCCTAAACTACTGCAGGTGTTTGCTGAAGCAATCAAAGCCCCATATCTTTTGTTTTTCTTAAATGTTGTGGTTACCAGGGCAAATATTTTGTACAATTCTCAATAGTTGCTAACACTCCACATATAGTTCGCTGTAACCTAGAAATGGCCTACATAACTAATTTTATTTAAGGTAATGTGCACACTTGCAATGACACTGGATGCAGTAGTACCAGGATCCAGCACTTCCCAGCTAGTTCTTTGTCATAAATTTCCATTTTTATATGATTGTGCTGAACATACCCAGGTCATTCCTTCATTCAAAATCTTTGATTTATAACCTCCTACCCTAGTGTGGCAGGTTTCTGGCAGCTTCCTTTTATCTGGCTTTCTCTTTTAGATGCTAGGATGAAGTATGAGATATAGAATCTTGCAGAAAATAAGAAAATTTTAAGGCGTGTTTGTTAATTCCCTCTGTTGTTTAAAAGCCCAGAACATTATTAATGAGAGTAAATAATACTATTAAACACCTTCCAATACGTAGTTAAAAACTAATTCACATAGGGTGCTTGAAGTTTAAAAAGTTGTGTTTGTGTCACAGATATCCCTGTTCAAATACATTTCAATAGTTTTGATGTAGTTGGTAGATACAGTTTTGGTACAAGTTGGTAAAGATTTTTGCTCAAAAGGCATTTTCAGTGCCTGGTAATGCCCAGTTTGGATATTGGCCATTGACTCTGAGACTTGAACATTAACAGAACTTCTCATGCCTTTGATAGTCATATTTACAGGAGGTTTAATACCTTTTTCAGAAAAATGAATTCTGGGGAGAAAAAATTATTAAGAAAAAAAAATTATTCTGCACACTTGTATCAGAAAAGAAGAGTAATACCCACCACTTCCGTTTTAAGGAAAAATATCAGTGAAGAGAGGAGAAAGAAGGGAGCACATCAGAATACTTAGTTTTTTCTTCATGGCATAGGTTCTGTATCTTGAATCCAAGTATGCTTCCATGCTCAACTTGGGATTGCTTGTCCTGCTGTTCCTGCACTAGGCATCAGAAAAATATAAAATAGTTATCTTTTTTATCATCTTTTCCGTACAAGGGTTACTCTTTTGGTAGGATACTGGCCTACAGGTATTACCCATAAAATGCCTTCCTGATGTACATGTTGAGGAGCCTTGTTAATTGGGACCATGTATCTTGCTCGTGTGTGGCTTATTTTTACCCTGTTAATTCCTGCGTTTGCAATCTGTTTTCCCAAAGGTCTCAGTTGTCCATAAAATTGTTTGCTTGGTTGAATCCTTAAAGTATGGTGGCTGGGAATGTTCAAGGTTGCTGTTTTGTCATCACTAATCAAAGTAACGTTTAATTGTTTGCCTGCCTGTTTTAATGAACAGGGGAGTTTTGCTGCAGCTGCTCTGCATGTTTTGCAGATAGTGCATGCCCCAGCAGTTTCTGCCTTTTTGCCTGACACTTTCTTTTTGAAGTAATCTTGCTACTTCTGTTAGAAGGATTTGGCAATTTTCCAGAACAGATTTATAAATAGACCAAATTCATGCCCTGGCTTTTTATGTTTAGTATGAGAACAAACTAAAATACTTTATTTACATTTGTTTTATCTCGAGAGAGAATTTTTCTCTTCCTATTGCATAATCATTTTTGACCTTTCGAAAACCAGTCTGACCAATTTTTACCATTTTAAAAAGATCCCAATAAAATCTGCTTTTCTAAGAGAAACACTTGGCTGCAAGCACGTATTTTAGTTTTAAGAGTCTCTTTGCAAGATCAGTGTTTAAATTAGAAGTCATTAAATGATTGTGTCATCATTTTCCATGTTAACCAAGGGGGAAAAGTGTAGGACAATAGTTTAAATTGGCCTACAGTACTGCTGTATTGACATTTAAGTCATTACACATGAGCATGTATAGCTGGGTAATCTTTTTAAATGGTCTGTGTGATCCACTTCAGAAAACACTTAGTTTTAAGGGGGGAAGAATGGGTGGTTTTGGATCCTTACAGTAGAGTGTGCGGTGTTTTTTTGTATTTGAATTGCTTGCCATTTGAGCATCGGAGAGACTAGGTATTGTTACCAAGTCCCCTGAGGAAAATCTCCATAGAATTGGAATAGGAGAAGAGAAACAGTAGTTCTTGGACTACAGAAGTTAGGAAAAGGGTTAGTGTTCTAGCTGATGACATGGTTTTATGCCTAGATTTGATGATCAAATGCACAAAAGGTGATTTAAAATGCTCCCTACTTAAGTGAACTTGTCTGAAGACAACGTAAAGTAACTGCTGCATTTTACTTGCAGTTCAGTGGCCAAATGACATCTTTGACTCAGTCACATCAGGGAGCATCCTGATTCATGATGATGTCTGATTCTATCTGTGCTGCAGTGACTCAGGCCTCCCTGTTAGATTATTATTATGAGTTTGTTTGTTTTTTCTTCAGAAGGGAAGTCCAGAACTCCTCACTCCTACGGACTAAGCGTTGTCTCAGTTTTAAGTCTTCTCTCAGGCCATTTCATGTGTTTTGCATTAAGCTGGAGGAGAGGGAAGGAGGTGAGGTTACTGTGCTAACCTGGTGTTACCTTCTGGAATATTTGCAGCAATAGACATCTTGGGAAGGGTTAAGATTACAACATATCTGTAGATTGCATTGTGTAGTAACTCTGAATAGCAGGGACTTCAAGATGTTCTTCGTGCCCAAAAGCCAAAAGAAGATGATTCATCTTCTTCCTCACCTCAGGGTTTGTCTCTAGGGAATTGCATGTTTTGGCTATCAGAGCCTGTGGCTCTTGCTGTACACTGACATGCATAATTTGTCTCACAAAGGAGATGACCTATTGGATGACCAGGCAAAGAAAATCTTGACCCAGACAAAGTTTTATTAAAAAGGTGGTTTGCGATTTTTCCCACCTCTTGTGCTCCCCCCAAAAAACCCAAACCAAATAACAAAACCAGAATCTATACTGTTAATTCATCCACAGTCACTTTATCATGGCGAAATGTGGAAAATACAGTGCAGCTTAAGATGTGTTTGTAGCAATCTAAAGCTGTAAAAAACCAGCGTTAAATGTCTATGTCATGATGTTCTCAAATGTGCAGCAAAAGAAACTTGGATCAAATCCCAATGTGTTAAGTGGTTTTACAGGACACTGTTCCAGGTTTGCAAGCCCTCTGAGCACAATATTGAATCTCATTCAATTTCTACCTTGCTGGAACTCTTGCCTGAAGTGATACTAAGTCTTTTCATTAGAGCAGGCTCTGATAGCTTGTTTCTCTAATAGAGCTACATCTTCTGTTTGTAGTTTCTGAGCTTCCTCTACTGAGATGCAATACTGTACTCTTAGTTTAGACAGGTAATCTAATACTATTTTTTGCTCCTTAAGGCTTGTAGGTAGTAATGCTCTTCATTGAGTATCAGAAGTCCATTCCATGGTAAAACTTCTGTGTGTATTGTGCTAATGCCTGATAGATAGTCATCTGACCCAATTCTGTATATTGAGTCCTTGTGGTGCTGTTTTGTTACTGTTGGTAGAAACTTTTGCCAGTGTTAGTGCCTGGAGAAGTGTGGAATTAATTATTAGGTTTTGTCTGTGTTTTGAAATCTGTGTTAGGGGTTAGAGTAAGGAGTAATCTGTATAGTGTGTCATACAGATAGAAAAGAAGTATTGAGCTTTGTAACTCGAGATTACACAAAAGTATTCCTGCTGATGAAGCCTTTTTACAGGTCTGATTTAGGAACGGCAGAAATATTAGGGCCTAACTGCAATTACACTGTCATGGATAACATTACGTTACTTGCAACTACACTGCTTTAAAAGAAATGTCTTGTAGCCAGGGTTCCTAATTTGTCTTTTTATGTGCTTCTACAGGTGTTTGCCTTTGATCACTGCTTCTGGTCCATGGATGAATCAAACACCACAAAATATGCAGGTAAACTATCTTCTATACATTGGACAGTGTAAATAATTTGAGAACATGTGAGAGTTTGGGCCTCTGTTTTGTGGAGTTGTTTTGGGGTCGGTTTTTTTCTTTTGCATTTTGCACTGTGGTGCTCAAGTGACTTCTTCACAGAGGCAGACTTACACTTTTACAGGGATTTAGTCATCTGAGTACTAGCCCCTCAGCTGAGAAGGAATGCAAGTCTTAGGGTGCCTGGGACACTGTTCAGGAGGGATGCTTTTATATCTAAGCTATAGCGTTCTTTTTTTTATCACCTGGAAGAGCCTTTTGTGATTGTTGCTGTCACTTAAAATTTCATTCTGCATCAGCAGTTACTTCTGACTGATGCTAGTGATGAATGTGTGTGTTTTCAGTGCTCTGCATCTCTGTGCATGAGAGAGGAATAAAGTGTGTTCTCCTCAGACAGTGTGGTTATCCCAGGTCTTTCAAGTGATTCATAGTCTGACTGTTCAGATCCCTAATGTGTTTTGAGTGATCAGCTTTGTGACTCCTTCATCCCAAAAGCTGGATAATCCATGCAAGATTGTAATCCTAGCAGTTTTCTCATAACTGGATTTGTCTATTAGTATATTCATATTTTATAAGAGGACTTGTTTTGGTAGAGAGAGCTTTGAACACTGGGATTTCAAGGCTGTGGTCTATGGAAAGGAAAAAACCCCAAGCATTCAGTTTAGATATTCATATTATGAAGTTTTATGGCCCATAAGAAATCTTGAAGGATAATAGGGTTAATTACCTTGAAGTCTGAGATCAGTGGTCTCCTAAATGAACTGCCATACACATGTTAAAATATATACCTGACTACTGTAGCCTCTGATATGGAATCCCAAAATTTGAGAATTGTACTTGGTCACAGATTCTGCTATATTTCCTGACTGCCTGAGCAAAGAGAGGCTACTTCAGGAAAAAAAGTTCTTCACTGGTTCAGCTTTCAGGAGCTGTGTTTGCACTGAACAGATGCACTGCACAGTGTTTGTAGTTCAGGCTGGGAGAGCCTTTGGAGCCCACAGCAACTTCTTATATGCCTGCACAGCTGTGTTTTCTTTAAAAGGAAGGAGGTGATGGTGTGCACCCGTATCTGGCCCTCCGTGCCTCCAGTGTGCACGTGGGAGCTACACCTGTTGGGTGCACTGTGGCATTAAGCCACTGGCAGAGAAGGGATAGACCTGAGAAACACTCCTAACCAGTTAAGCTTGTTTCTGTCTGGGTTTAACCAATCTCCAGGTGAATTCAGTAGGGTTCTAGATCTATTAATTTTTCATTTGAGTCAAAGCTAGATCTCCCTAGCGTGTTTCAGAAGTTGTAATTGGATTTGTCTTATCTGAGAACTCAAGTTTTATTATCTGTATGTAGATTAACCTCTTGTTGGACTGGTTTCTAGAAAACTGCCTCACATCTGTTCCATTTTCTTACTGGCCAGAAAGTTATGAGGTGGTGTTTTGCCTATTCCAGTTCATATTCCTGCCTGGGAAAAAAGAAAACCAAAACTGTTTTTCATGTTGGCTTTGAGGTTTTTTTGTTGTTTTGTTAGGGGGTTTTGTGTTGTTTGTTGGGGTTCTTTTCTTGGTGGAAGGCTGTGTAGGAGGCTTTGGTGGTGTTTTTTTTCTTTTCAGAAGTATGCTAAGAATGTGAGCTTAAAGATTTGCATACAGAAAACAATGGTTTCACTGATTTTGTTGTTGTGTCTGTTGTATGGTCTTGAAGCTGTCTTGTGACTGCCAGCCCTTATATTCTAGAACATAATGAATTTGATACCATATCAAAATAAAAGTAATTAAAAACCAAACCCAAAGTGTTTCAGGCCTAAGTTACTGGGTTGTTGGCTTGTTCACCTGCTTTTGCATGAGCTGATGCGATCCCATACGACAGTAATATTTCTTGGTTTAGGTCCAGCAAACCAAATGCTGATATGGCAGTATTTCAGTTTTTATATATTACTAATCTTTACAAGACTTTGTGGAACTGGTGCTCTGATCTCAGTCCCCCTAGATAATGAGGCTCTTAACAACTTGATGTCCTGTGTTAGAGAGAGCCCTGTCCAACCTGTCCTAGAACACTTCCAGGATGGGGTCCTCCACAGCTTCTCTGGGTGACCTGTGCCAGTGCCTCATCACCCTCACAGTAAAGAATTTTTTCCATATATCTTTCATCATACTCTTACATCATACTCTTACTCCATCATAGTCTTTCAGTATGGGAGGCTTATTGTTTGTTTTTGCTTGTTTGTTTTTTACACTGAATATTGATGCTGTGCATTTCTGAACAGTTTGTGTCTGTGTCATTCCAAGCAAGGAGTAGTTTGTGCTGATCATCACATGCTAGCTTCTGCACCTTTTTTCTGATGAGTTTTTTTTTTGAAAGGCATAGTTGGGTGTTTGGTGAAAATACGTATCTCTTATTGGAAAGGGGTGGAAAAGAAGTCAGTGAAGTAGTTTTTGAGGAGTGAGGGGAATTTGGTTGTAGGACAGAATGAGTTTGCCGTGATCTGAAAGAGGGATGAGCTTTGTGTATAGGCTGCAGTAGAGGCATTTTGAGAGTAAGCAAAACAGCTTATTACCATTCGTCCTTGACTTGAATGGGTGAAGAGTCAGTTCATGGATAAAGGACACACCTGCTTGCCTTGAAAAGCTCACAGAGACAAATAACTGCTCAGCATTTTGGTGAAGAGGAGGATATTGAGAAATTCTCAGAAATGAGAACAAAGAATTCTTTTTACAAGCCTGGACAACAGTAAGAGCCTAATGAAGTGGATTTTTAAAATGGAGAAAAGAAACCCTTCAGTTTCTTGGGAGTTTGGGAAGGATTCAAGAGATGGCATAAATAACTACTGTGGCACTTAAGCAGGTCCATTCCTGGGATCCCACACTGTATCAACTTGCCTGTGGATTTTTCATAAACTCCCTAACCTGCATCATGTTTGGCCTGAAATCACAGCTGTGTGTTTCTACAGGCTGTGTTGTCCTGAAAGGCCTACACCCGACTTTTAGCTAAGCTGTAATTTTATAGGAAATAGGTACGCTGACTGCAGCACTTTCTTTTTCAAAAGGAATCAAACCAGGCAATTGGCTTAAAGAACTCTACCCTTCTACCCTCATGAGAAATAATGAGTTGTGGATTTTGAGCAGACACAAGTGTCTTGTCTATTTGTAGTTTACATTTAACATTAAAGCTGGTCCTGGTCTGCAAGAAAAATTCATCAGACTTTGCTTCCCTTTCCGCAAAAGGATGAGCAGGGGGGAGATCCTGGCCTGTGAGAACTGGCAGCTGATTTGCTTACCTTGGGCTCCGTGGCAGCCTTGGGCATGCTGTCCCCAGCTTGCCCCTGTTCTGAGCAGAAGGTAGGAGAGAGGATGGATGTTTCTGGCCTGTAGTTGCCTCTGTAAGATGTTATATTGTCTTAGCCAGCTTAAAGATTGGGAATTCCCATCTTAAAGACAATAAGGGTTAGTGTAGGGGAAATCCTCCTTTTAAGCAATTTTTAAAAAAAATATTTCTCCCATTTGCTGAAAATTAGGTCATAAGTTAAAACTTTACCTCTTTAAATGCTAGACATCTGTGGAAGAAAAGAGAAAGTATGAATTACAGACAGTACAGATTTACTTAGCAAAACAGAAATACAGCAGTGTAGGCACTGGATCTGTATTATTTCTTTTGACTGTAAGTGCATATGAACATAATTCTGTATAATACAGAGTTTGTAATCAGTTTGCAGACCCACTAATAAAATTCATGGGGAAAGCAGTGAGGTTTCTTAATAAAAAATAGCAAAATATCTTGGGTGATATACTGCTACCCTCAGTGCCCTGCATTTGCAAATTAATAAAATACCCATAATTGAAGTTCAGCATTTTGTGTTCTTTTTCTGTGAGTGCACTTAAAACCAAATCTTATTTTATCCCATGATCATTTGACTGGTTACTATAAACAACACTCTTTAATGACCCATTTGTCTATGTTGGTATTGCTGAGCTCTTAAAATATGTAATAAAAGTATCATTTTAGAGTTATATATCAGTGTCTGATTGATTTTCTGTTTGTATGATAACAGTTTGAAAACTAAGTATTACCCAAAAAATAAAACCAGCTTTGCTGTTGAGATTTAAGGTGAATTCCTTCCCTGATATTTAGCAGTAAAAGAATCTGTAGGTCGTCCTATGGTCATGATGACCATGCACAGTTTTAAAACACTTCAGTATTTGCGTTTTTTTCCTTATGAAACATGGAGGAGGTTACTGGTTTATTGCTTGTCAGAAGTGGGTGATAGAAGTTTTTTCTTCTTCTGACAAATGGTGTCATCCTCTGCTCGCAATCACTATATAATGTATATATAATATATTTCATAATATTTATACTCATCTCTAGTCTTTGCTTGATTTTGTGTTCTTGCTAAACAAGATAGTAAGTGGCTCCCTCAGGAGCTAGTTAGAAAGCAAATTTTTGTTTATTCTGCATTCTTAGGAAAATCTTCTGCTGATACATTTCATTCATCAGTAGTTGAACATTCTCTAGTTCCAGGTTGTTGAACAGTGCTCTCTCAGCATAGCTACTATAAAATGACCAAATGACCCGTAGTTGAATGTGAAGTGACTGAATGTGCATGGTGAAGGAAATGGAGTTACTCCAGAATGCAGCAGATTTTCCTCTGGTTTTAGTTCCTATATTCAGCATTTCTGAACTGTGTTAATCTAAGTCCAGTGGCACTTTGAAATTTTAGAAATTCAGCTAGAAAGATACCCAAAGACCATTTGATAGTGCATTGCTGCACTAGTTTTTTCTTTACAGGAGAAAAGAAATTAGGTTATAATTAAAGGAAAATAAAAGTAATATACTTTCTTGTCCTATTTGCATGCCTCTAAAACATTCTGCAGTCAGTCCAGAGGTGGGTCTGCAGGAATTTTCTGGGCTATGGAATGTAGATGTTCTCATAAATAATTGTGTAGCTAGAATATTTTTATGCCAATATATGCCATTTTGAGACTACGGAAGTCACTACTGCATCCACTGTAAGACATAATTCTCCTAACTGACAATTGCTGAAACATCCATACCAAGATGAGAGAGGCAGCTGATCACAGCTGTTCAGAAAGTCACCAGGCAGAAAATGCAAGTTTAAAACCATACACCAGAAGGTGAACAAATCCTGTCCTTAGCTCAACTCTTCTTGTTTTGGGTGTACACACAGCTGGTGTAATTGTCTGATCAGAACTTAAAGTAGACAACACATTGACCCTCCTTATGGTGTACAAATTCTGGGCTTTCCTATTAAAAAGCCAACCAAGCAAAATCGACCACTATGACTGTTTTAATCTGCTACATCTGAAAGATTGAAGTGTATCTAAAATCTTCCTGCTCAGGCAGACAATTTTCACGCTATGAAATTCTGCATATGACATTTCAAACTATGGATTTGGCAGAATATGTCCTCAGACAGCTCTGTTGAAGTCTCACAGCCTCCTAATATGCATTTTCTCCCTGAAAATCATTGGAATGCTTTTATCTTGGTTCCAGCATCACCTTGCCACAGGGTAAATCGTAATAGCTTATGGTGAAACTTGAGGCCAGTTCCCAAGAGAGCAACTACTTGTATTCCTATGTGCCTCTAATGTCCCAGTTCACCAATGGGTTTCATTGAAATTTTGTCACAGAACTCTTTTGGGTATAGTTTGTGATTAAATAATGAATATTAATTGCAGAAACTACAGCGAAATAATAAAAAGACGGCTGTGTTATTTTCTAAGCATTCAACTTATATGACAACTTTTGAAGAACTGTTCCCTTCACAAGATAATCAGCAATATATTTAAACACGGGCAGCTGTTACACTACAATCAGGCAATAGTTTTGATCTTATCACTTTTGTACATGATGAATATGCTCATTCATCAGTGCTCTCAATAGTGAAAAATAATGTGCAAGCCTTTCTTATTCTTGTTTCAGACAATTTTATTATGTTATACAATTTAAAATAAACAAAAGCAATTATTTTCTAGGTCAAGAAGTGGTGTTCAAGTGCCTTGGAGAAGGAATTCTTGAAAAGGCCTTTCAGGGATATAACGCTTGTATTTTTGCCTATGGACAGACAGGTGAGTGCCCTGAAGGGGAAGAACACTTTGTGCACATGGGAAGTGAGAAAAACAAAACATAAATATTAAGGTAGATAACACTTAAAAATTGTATTTTGAAATATCATGGTATTACTCATACATTTAGCACAACCAGGGACAAGTGAATTTCTTAAAAGCGGCTCTGTCAGTATGATCCTGGTTGCTACCTGATGGGGCCTCTTTCAAAGCCTGAAAGGAGTAGTTCCTACAGAAGGCTCATTCAGTTTCTAGTGTTTAAGTGTGTTCCAAGGGGTCCCAAGTAATGTCCCTGCTGAAAGAAACCTTCTGGGTAATTTCTCTTTCTGTGTACCTCTACCTTGTCCAAAGAGTAAGCTATCTGTCTGGAATAGGATGTCATGTTGTTCTGATACATGCTCCTGGAGCAATAAAAAGAGAATTAAAATGTGCTTCTTAAACAAATGAGTAATTCAGAAAATATATTCTAAAGCATTTTCTTTTCCTTTTTTTCCTTTAGGTTCAGGAAAGTCCTTTTCCATGATGGGCAATGCAGAGCAGCTGGGTCTGATCCCACGGCTCTGTTGTGCTTTATTTCAGAGAATCTCTGTAGAAGAAAATGAATCTCATACTTTTAAAGTTGAAGTGTCCTATATGGAAATCTACAATGAGAAAGTCAGAGATCTGCTTGACCCAAAAGGGTGAGTAGCTTCACTCTCCCCCAGAGCCTTCTGCATTTTTGTCTAAAACTCTAAAAATAGGAATTGGTTTTCAAAGTTCCTGAGAAAGTTTTTTCAGAACGTATGTTTCTATGATTTCTTTAGAGAGGATTAGATATCAAACACCAGAAAAAAGAGAATATTCATTTTAAACTTGTATATGAAATAGTTACTGGTGTGATCTGTTTAAACATTAGGATACCATCCTACTGATGGAAACAAATACTGTATGAAGTACTTTACCACCAGAAAGCAAGACCATATACAAGTAAATTCTGGGGTATTTTTGCCAGACGATCCAGGTAGTATTTGTGTAGGAATTTTCATCAGCTAGAAGAAATTTGAAGCTTATTTACACCTTGGTCCTTATGGTTTAGATGATGAACTTTTTAAATGTGGAAGGGTGACACCTTAGAATATACTTAGGAACTCTTTCTTCTGTTTTGTCTACACAGAAATACTGGTTAGGTGCTCTGGTTTGGAGATGTGTATACAGGAAGTAGTTTGATAGGACTTTTTCAGCTGAGCATTGATAAATGTGGCGTACATTTAAATTCTTAAACATAATTGCAGTAGGTGAAGAAGTATGCAAGTTAGTTAAAAAGGTAGATTTGAGAGTTGGTATGTGTCAGTGAAGTGTAGAAAATGTGAGAAGAATTGAAGATTTAGCAAATTGCTTGGGGGAGGATTTTTAGTTTCCTTTTTTTTGATCTGCATTTTTTCTGCCAGTTAAGGTGTTTCAGGTTTTGTTCCAGCCACAAATACTGGGGTGGGAGGATGCATTAAAAATAATTCATGTATATAGATCAAAACTGGTTAGCTTGGTTTGAGTCTTTATTGTTTGAGTTACGAATTCTGGAATACTTTCTCCTTCCTGTCACAATTAAAAAAATTGACTTCTGCTATATAAAAGGTACTTACTTCATATCACAGTAATTTTTGGATATCCACGCTAATTAGTAGATTGTGCCATAAAGTGTACTTTATTCCATAGGAGTCGGCAGTCCCTCAAGGTTCGAGAGCACAAGGTGTTGGGTCCATATGTTGATGGCCTGTCTCAGCTGGCTGTTACAAACTTCGAGGTAAATCTAAACCAGGGACAAGTTTATAAATAAAACCTATGTACACAAGCAATAGGAAATCTCAGAAGAGGTAAACTAATGTCTATCCAGATATCTTGGTTCTTGAGTGATTATTCTTGTCCAAAAGAATAAGCTATCTGTCTGGGCTCTGGCACTTGCAGAGATCTTCTCTAGTTCTTCAGGAATATTCATTTCATGTGGGAAGCACTAGTTTTGCCTTTGTGTTAGTTACAAATATAGTGGTGGTATCTCACTAATTTGCAGTTTTCACTGCATATAGTATATGCCATGAACACAATGTTTGCCTGACACGGCAAACACGAGGATTCTAAAATACGGATATTAGTCTTCCAGCATGAATTTGACTTTGTTGTTGAACTACGTTCTATTTTATATAGGTGTGTATTTAGGTGATTCATAACCTAAATCACAACAGCATCTAAGCCTACTTGATTTATCAAAACGCATTGAAATAAATTAGTATTGTGAAAGCCAATGAACCACTATGGGCATAATGGAAATAATTAAAGCAGTGCAGTTTTATGAATCGTGTAGGACTTTATTTTTATGGGGAAACTGATTTGGAAGTGTTTTTTAAAAAATATTAATTCTTTGTTTAGTGTTACGTTTTGCTTTTTAATGGTTTTTCTTCTGCAGCATCTGTGCATATTATACAGTTATAAAAACTGCTTTTGCAGCCTTTATGGTGAATTGCTTACTTTGAAAGCACAAGTCCTTTGTGCAAATTCTACTAAGTGTTGTTCATGCTTAAATTTTGGCTGATGACTTCTGAAATTGTTTTGGAAGACTCAGCAAGCACATATATCAGGCTCTGCATAGTCATCTTAGTTGTACACATGTGGGAAGGTAGAGGTTGAAGTGAGGTAACTTTTTGAGCCAATTAAGTGAAGATAGCATTAGTGCGGTTCAGTGAAGAGATGCCCTGTGTTAACTTGTGTAAGTGATTCTGTGCTGGCCGGGTTCCTGGCATTAAACAATATGATTTGCAATGTGGATGTCACCAGCATATTTCAGCAGCAGATAAGGAGAAGGTGCATTGACTGTACTTGCTGGGCTTTTAAGTGCAGCACTTAAAACAGAGATATGATTTAACATTGTTCTGTGGACTCACGTGCCCTCTGTACCAATACATCTCAAAATGTGCAAAGAATTTTCTCATTACTTCTACCTTCCCTTCATCTTCTCTCCCACATGTACACACCCTTCCACCTAGACGGGGATTTTTCTCAGCAAGCACAATACTTTGCTTTTATCCTAGCATCACTTTTTACCCTTTTTGCTCTAGGATATTGAGTCACTGATGTCAGAGGGAAACAAATCACGAACAGTTGCTGCAACCAACATGAATGAAGAAAGCAGCCGCTCTCATGCTGTGTTCAATATTATAGTGACTCAGACACTCTACGACCTGCATTCTGGTGTACGTATTTCTGTTGTTTAATTTATGAAGCTGTGGTGGATTCTTCTTCTTCTTTCCTCTTCTGCATACATCCTCTGTTTAGCTGTGCTTTGACTTTTGGTGCCATGGGATCCAGTAAAGGAAATTGAGAGAGCCCTGGAAGAGTGAGGAAGAACACTAGATAAAACAAACAGTTCAATCACTTTTTAAGATTATATTGGCTCCATGAAACCTTCTTAGGTCTTAACTGTTGCTGGAGTTAACGTGTTTTAATGGCCTACACTGCCATAAGGTAATTGATGTTACCACATGGCTGATGGTGGTTCCTTAGTGCTTCAAGCCTTCACTAGAAAATAGATGGGTGACTTTTAAAGAGCTGTAAGACCTCTGATAATTCCTTCTTCTCTCATGTCTTGAATGTGATACTTTAACCTGCATTATTATGAAGAACAGTGTTTCATGGTGCCAGTGTCAGGCGTGTTGGTGCTTCATGCTGGTGTTTCTTAGCTGTTGTTCTCCCGTGTCCCATCTGTGCAGAATTCTGGAGAGAAGGTCAGCAAGGTCAGCCTGGTGGATTTGGCTGGGAGCGAGAGAGTGTCCAAAACGGGAGCTGCAGGAGAGCGCCTGAAGGAAGGCAGCAACATAAACAAGTAAGACATCGGCGTGCACAGGCTGCAAAGCCTAATCTTGAAGGAATTGCTGTTGGTTCCCTGGCCTCCTCTTGCTGTGCTTGTCACAAGTCAGCTCAAATGAGCTTCATCAGAAGCAGTTCAGTACGGCTCTTTTAGCTGCTCTGTGCTGAGCAGCATGTGTTTCCTGACACTGGGATAGGGATCCTTATTCACACTTGACTCAGATGAGGGCTATATGAATTTTATCTGGAAAAAGTGACAGCAGTGCTCTTTAATTAAGCATATACCTTTTGTGTTTCACTTATACGCCCTGTCCCCAGGCTCATGTGTTTGTCTCATCATCTGCTCAAGGAAGAATGCAAGTTGCAGAGTTGAATGGCTTTGGTCCAAAATGCATTAAAATATCTAAAGGTATAATGCATAGTTTGAGAAAATCGGATCAGAATGAAGCTGTGTTGGTTTAGCATTGCCTTGGGCATTTGTGCTCAAGCAGTGACAAGTTTCAAAGCACATTTTTTGCCATAATTACTGTGTTATTGTCCAAAAGCAAGAATTTAGCACACTATTACGGCTGCCTTAATATACTAATTTTCTGGGAAAGAAAGAGTCTAACTGTTACATTAAAAGCTACCGCTTTTCCAGTTTATTCTAAAATCTTACAAAATGTTTTGGTATTTTAAGTTAACAATGACAGCACAATGTGTGTATGAACAGCATACATACTTACAGTGATTTAAATTTACCTCTTGTTGATTTGAACATGTTTGCTCTTTCTATCTTAGTTTCTAATCTACTTTGTGTTTAATGCATCACATTGGTAGCTACATTGGCATAGTTCTTATGAAACAAAATGATGTGGCTGTCTTTGCCTAATAGCAGATACTGTAACCTTACCCCACAGGTTCCTAGTTAAATTCAGATTGGTTGTACAGGAAACCATATTTGTATTTTGCATAAAGAGAGGTGAAATTAAATGTTTCTTTCTAATTTTGGGGGAAAAATTCAAATGCCAGCTCTCCCAACAGCTATTAACAAATTGCAAATATAACTATAAATACGAAAAGACTTCAATTTTTTTTTTTCCTTTTAGGATATTTATTCAGTGTTAAACTTGTGTGGTATCAGTGCAGTAGGAGAGGGTTGTTTTGCCCATGCTGAACCTCTTTGACAATACAGAACTTCAAATAAAAGCATCAAACATTTCTGTAAAAGGTATTTTAAAAAGAAAACTGGACAGCTCTACATTTTCTATTCAATTAAATTCTTATAGGAAATAAATATGTATTATTTAGTCCATTTATTTAACATTCTCTATTTGCAATCTCTTTTGGAACTGATAGGCGAAAGAGGATTCTTAGTGCTGTGCTTGGTGTCTTTTGTTAGAGTTTTGCTGTCGGAGCTTTAATGAAGTCTGACTTTTTTACACCTCAAAATTGATGTACATGTTTAATCAGACTCGTTCTTTGGGGAACATTGTGTGCAATCTTCTTTAGGGTGCACTGCAGCTTACTCATTAGGGAAAGGATGTTGGAGTGAGAGGTCCTCTGGGCCCAGGCCCAGAGGAAAATTTTTTACTGTAGTGATGCAGTATATTTAAACCATACACCTTACTGTGTCAGCTCCTTTCCTTATTGTTTCTTTTGCGAAAAACCCCAGTAACATGTATTGGTAGCACGTGTTATGTTAATTGAGATAAAAAATGGAGCTGCTGGCAAGTAAACTTGCTGCTTGTTTAATATTTTATTGCCTTGAAGAAGAATGTGGAAATAATATGCCTGTTTATTTAGTGTCTGTACTGTTTGTTTCTGATGAAAACTGGCTGGAGCTGTGGTAGATGCCACCTTGGTCCCACAACTTTTCCCGTTGAAAACATTCTTTCCTGTCGTGGGGACAGCATGTTGCAGAGGGGGGCTGATCTCCCACTTACTAAAGCAAATGAGAGTTCTGTCATTTTGTGTCAACATCTTCCTCTCATTGTAATAGAGATGACTTCTGTTTTTTTTCTCAGAGCTGATGTAGAGTTGCCATGGTAAAGGAGGTTTTTGGGAGATTTGCCATACCTAATAGGAAAGCTGGATGTGCTTGTTCCTCCCCAGGATGTGCTAGTTCCCATACCCAGTGTAGAAAAGGAGGTGCTTAATAACTCTTTGTGGTGTAGTCAAAGAACTTCTAGAACACAGTAGTAGGAGGAAGCAGAATAAACAATCTGTCAATTAGTGGTTACAGAAAAAAAATACTTTCTGTGAGCAGTCTGCAATTTTACCTCTGATTAGTAAAACCATAGCTGTTGTCATTTTAACTTTAGAATGCAAAAAGATGTAGGCAGAGGCAAGGAATGGGTTGGGACAGGTCTGGCTCCAAACTGACTTAAGGGTTTTTAGTATTCAGAGCTAACTAATAGAAAAGTGGGTTCTGCTCATTGAAGAATTTGGTTCTAAATTGTACAGAAGTAGCTTGAATGAGTGTCACTTAGGGACAGAGTTATTTCCCTATGATGGGGAAGTGCCACTTCTTTTGAATGCTGCTGGCTCAGGCCTGTGATGGGAGTGTGCAAGCTTCCCAGTGCCCACCAGCAAGGACAGCCTGGTCGTGCCTGAGGAACAGGGACAAGGAGAACAGACAGTGTGCAGAAATGGCACTTTCCTGTAGTCTTGCACCAAGTCCACTTTGCTTCTTCTGGACTGACTCAGTCTGCTGTGTGCTATGGGCTTAGGCCTTCTGGTTGATGCATTGTGTAAGTACCGTGAGATAGGATCAGAGTAATGACGCATCTCTGATGCATCATTCAGCATGAAGCAAAGCAGCTGATGAGTCCTGTAATTTTGTTGGGCAGCCATTTCTTTTGCTGCTTCCCTTAAAGTCTTTAAACAGCTTTGTGTTATGAAATCTCAAGCAAATGACATTAATTATTCCAATTTGGCTTTTATTGCAGATGTTAACAGTTGCTCTTAAAATAAGATCGGTATTTATAAGGAGCAGTAGTATTATCACATTTTTAATACCATGTTAATAAACTGTACCTTATAATTTCCTTTTCATTAAAATGCAGTACCCATAACTCAAATTGGTGTTGCAGCCCAGTTGGGAAATAGCTTCCAATCACAGGTCTTTTTGAATCCCTGTTCTTCCTACTTCCCTTTTGACTGTCCATTTCTTCCCCCTCCCTCAGGGTTTGGCTTTGGTTTTCACACTTCCCCTCATTTAAAGAGGGAAAGAGCAATTAGAGGAAAGTTGTCCAGGGTAGTTTTTTTTTAGCTTTATACTCCTTGGACTCCATTGGGAGTATGCTGGTGGTGCTTTTCAGTTGTGCTGGAGGAGGTTGCTATAGAGCAGCATGGAGCATCTTACTGTTTGCTCTTGCATGTTTAGCATGCTGTCATCTCTCTGTGGAGGCCAGAGACTGGGAGCAAGAACTAGTTCACCCTTTTCTATCCTCTCCTCACAAATATTCAGAGGTTATTAGGCTTTTCTTTGGGCCACAAAATTAAACTTAACTTTCTGTTTTTGCTGTGGATTTTTCAGAGGTGAATTAGAAAGGTATCCTACAGGCAAATTTACAAAATAGAGTGCTCTCTTGGGAGTTCAGACTACCTAGCCTCTCCTTAAATTTCTTTAATTTTGCTCCCAGGTCTACGCTATCTTTATGTGCCATATGGGACACCTTTTGCAACACTTGTAATGGTTCTTGTTATCTTACCCCTGGATATCTTCCTTGAAATATTCTTCTGCAATATTTTTGTCATTTTCTAGGTGTTATTTCTGAACCAGTGGTAGTTTCAAGCAGCACTGAGGCTCTGTTATAAATACTGTGCAAATGCTGCCTATAAACCACAATAGTATTACTTCTTTGAAAAGAAAACACAAGAGGGTGGAGTGGAACAGTACAATTAAAGATTTATTTGACTATCTAATTGCAATGCTGCTAAAGCCTTTTCCTTGGTACTTATAGAGAGTAGCTGGATATATGAGCATGAGTGTGACAGACCCAGAATTCTCATGGGCTTCAGCAATGTCTGTTTTAAAACCCTTTAGGCATCTGTTAAATGTTCTCAGGCTTCTCAACAGGCTCATTATCTTAAACATGCTCACCCCAAGAGCCCTGATGTCACTTAAAATTTACACAGGGTTGTATAAGAATTGCATAATATAGCATATATATGCTTTGCATGGATTGCTGACACGGTTACCCCTGTTGGTAGAAGTTGTACATGTACCAAAATGAACAAGTTGGCTATTTTCTTCACAGTTTTAGAGTGTTGTTTGGGATGCAGCTGTCTGCTAAGCACTTTGGGGGCTTTTCTCTTTCACACTTTTGCAGCACTTCTGTAACTGGGAGATCGTTTGGTCTATAATCCCCAGAAGAAGCTGCTGAGGCTCTACCTCAATTATAACCCAACCCATTTGTCCAGGGACCTCCTAATCTGCTGCTTCTGATCAGCAGCCTTCTATGGCTTTGTAATGGCTGCCTGGTCACTGGTTCACCAGGCAGACGAGTTCTCCTGGGCCATAGCTGGATTTGTCCTGAGGATGCCTCCTTATGGCTGGAGAACTGTTCCATTTTAGTTGGCATTTGAGTCACCATTCTTAAAACATTGTTCCCAGAGACAGGGGTTCTTGCTGTGCTGCCAGCAGTGACTTGTAACCCTGTCATGAGACAGTGTCCAAATCAGAAAGATTTTTATCCTCTGAGGAAAAGTAGATGTCTAATCAAGGGCATTGATTTTTCATATACTGAAGGAGTCTATTTTACACTTTTCAAACTATTCTAAATATTTCAGCATAGTCTCAGTCTTTCTGAAATACGGTCTTAGTACCAACTGAGATGAAACACTGTTGATACCAATGTTTTTCCTCCAAATGTATAACTTTGAAGAAATACACTGCCTTGTTTGGGGCAGGGCAGTGGGCTAGCTGATCTCTGGTGGTCATTTCCAGCTTAAATTATTCTATGATATTTTAAAAATTGGATTTGAAGCTCTGCAGAGCAATCCCTTTTCCTGTGTTTTATTAAATCTGCATTTGCAATATGTGTTAAAACTGTTCTGCTGTTTTGCATTTATAGATCACTTTCAACATTGGGCTTGGTTATATCATCACTTGCTGACCAAGCAGCAGGGAAGGGGAAAAACAAGTTTGTGCCTTACAGAGACTCTGTACTCACTTGGCTTCTCAAGGTAATTTATATTTTCTGTTCACCATGTTCACAAGATGTCAGCTTACTCATTTGTAGGATCATTGTAGTATGCCTATGTGTACATGGACTTCTCATCTTATTTTAAATGAGCGAAGGAACTCTTGTAGCTATGGTATTCCAAGTAATATGGACAGCTAAGTGTATCTTGTGTTACTTCTTTGTAAAATCCTACTTGACTGTTTTCAGTTGTAATGGAATCAAAGGTGGTAGAGGTGGCTAGAAATGTTTATGGAACATGCAGATTAGTTTATATCCAGAGTGCTATTTCAGTGCCTAAGTAGTACTTTCAGTGCCTTTGTGAAGACACTGTGTAGTCTCAGAACAATTTTTAACCTCGAACTTTCTGTGGCTGCACTACAGGACAACTTGGGAGGAAACAGCCAAACCGCCATGATAGCCACAATCAGCCCAGCAGCAGACAACTACGAAGAAACACTCTCAACTCTGAGATACGCAGACAGAGCCAAAAGGATAGTTAATCATGCTGTGGTGAATGAAGATCCAAATGCTCGGGTCATCAGAGAATTACGTGAAGAAGTTGAAAAACTGAAAGAACAGCTCTCACAAGCTGAGGTAACTTTATTCACAGTACAATGTAAAATGAGTTTCCCAAGGAAATGTCATGTTCTGTGTGGAAGACTAGCTTTTGTACAAAATGTGGAAAGGAAGAGTCTTGCGCCCATTCTTTTTTCTTTCTTTCCTTTTTTAAAAAAAATAATTAACTTTTTTTCCTGAATGCAACATAGTGTATGCTTATCTTTAATAACTTTTAAATGAGGACAACCCTGTACTGATGGTGACCCTTTTCGGTTCTTGAGGAACTTCAAGCCAAGCAATAATTTATGCAGCACAGATAAGGGCTAGATTACATCTTCATTGTGTGGACTCACTTATTAGTTTTTTTCTCTAATTAGTTAGAATTAGTTAGAATATTAGCAGAATTTTTTTTTTGCATTGATGGACTATATGTAATGTCAAATGAAAAAGTGTGAGAAGTCATAAATCTGTTATTGGACAACAAAATTTAGGGGACATTTCTCTCTGACATTAGTGAAAATCTATTAAAAATGTTCAAAAATGCAATACTGAAAACCATCAACAATTTGCTTCACTGCCTTAATAGTTGACACTGTGTGATTGGTGCTTATATTTGATTTATACTTCTAATTGAAGAATAAAGTATTCAGGTAGGACAGTTTATTTGGTATCCAGGATATCTGGACAAATTAGGCACTTAACAGATAGGAAAATATTTTTTATCTTTTCAGGCAAGACACAAAATACTGGTGGAAAAGGAACAGAACTGTGTTTGAGAGTAAATTTGTGTGGTGTTTAAATTTATCTACATTTAAGGAATAGTGTTACTCATACGAACACTTCCTTATAGACTGAAATGGGAAAATCTCCTTTAAGGAAAAGGAGCCATTCACTTTTTTCATAAATAAAAATCTGTTCTAAGCCCTTATTTTAATTTGGAAAATATTATTACAGTGCGTTGCGAGTTATGTTGGCAGGCTGTGGCTGAACACAATCAGTAGGAAGGTGTCCAAAGTCTTACTAATTATTTTGTTAAGTGTTTTTTCTTCTACCTCCTGTTAAAAACAGTTATATAGGGTTATAGGCCAGCCTACTCAATCGTTACTTGGCACTGGACGTATTCAAGCCCTTTGCTTTTGTTTCCTGTTGTGAAATGAGAAGCCTGTGTTAGCTCCAGAACATGCCTTCCTTTGAAGGTAATCAACAGGGTCAGTCTGAAAGCTTTAATGCAACTCTAGGAACACTTACAAAACCAAGATAAAATGGAAGGCTAAATGTCTAGAGGAATTTGTGTTTGAAGCTACTGTTGGAAAAATGAATGTGCACTTGAACTTCAAACAGATAGGAATTAAAAGTTTTAAAACACTCACGTATTTTTACACAGACAGAGAAGTTTGAGTGGCCAGGCCCAGAGATTTCTTTTCTTTCGATGAGCTCTGGAGCTATGTCAGTCTTCAGCTATTTCAGATCTGGACCATTTAGATGTTGTTTCTGTCCTCTTCCTTGGCAAGTGACCTATTTCTTCAACTCCTACAATGAAAAACCTGTAGATACAGTAGAAATCTATAGAGGTAGCATTTGATATTATGTTGCTGTGTTCAATTTCCTTGTGCAAGCAGTGGTAAGAATAGCTGATGGTTTTTGCTAATTTCTACCTTTTAGGCCATGAAGGCACCAGAACTGAAGGAAAAATTGGAAGAATCTGAAAAACTAATAAAGGAGTTAACAGTCACCTGGGAAGAAAAGCTAAGGAAAACAGAAGAAATTGCACAGGTACTTCAGAAATTTTTAGGAGGAAAGCCAGATACTCATATAGTACTAGTCAGCTGAACTTCATGAGCTTTAGTGGACTACGCTGTTTTCCCAACAGCTATTTGAAATGTCTCTGAATTTTTGTCTTTTCCCTTGTTTCGGATTTTGGGGTGGGTTGGTTTGTTTGTTTCTTGGGTTGTTTTTTTTTTTAAGTCTAAATTTTATTAGCATAAATCTAACTGTGTCATGAGATCATTGATAAAAGCTAGTATTTTATTTTTAAATAAAGCAACAAAATATGTTTGGGCAGCTCATTCATTTGTAAGAGCACTGTGGGACCTTGAACATGCTTCCCTTGAAGTGACCAAGAAAGTGAAGAATTACAAAAGGATCAAAATAGTCGGTGGTATTTTTTGCTTTTGCTTCTGGTGATTTCTGACCAGAAAATGAAAATGTGTACATGTAGTCACTGATGTTTTTATTGTACAGATTTTTCTTGTGCATAAAAAACCCCTTTCTGGATTTCAGTGTACTTTTTCATCATTTCCTCCGTCCATAGCTTGTAGAGTAAATATTGTTGGTTTCCCTTTCTAGTCCTAATGTTCCAGAAGCATGTTTTGGTGCAACCATCATTTAAATAAATTTTAAAAATTTAAAAAAACAAACAAAAAAAACCAAACAAAAAAACCCAAAAAAAAACAGGCAAGGGGAAAACCCAAACCTAACCAACCAAAAAACCCCAACACCCAAACTGTAGCAAAAAAAAGACACACGTGATGAAATGCTTTATCTGAATTAATAATAAAACTGCAAAAGAATAAGTCTAAACTGTGGCATGCTATTTTCTAAATCATCTATGACTATGATTATCTTTGAAGTAATTTTTTACTAACATAAAGACTCAAAGCCACTTTGTGTTACTTACAAGTAGGTTTAATAAACTCAACAGAGCTGTGCAGGTAAGTCTAATAAATTTAATAGGACTGCTTAAGTAAGCTCCACTTTGGGAGGCAGGTGTTTGAGGATTACTAACTTTCATGGTTTGTGTGTAAAATTAAATTCTACCAACCATATGGTATCTGACCAGTGTCTGGTGGTGAGACACAGAATGAATACTCAGCATGCACATCTTGTCTTTTAGTTCCTCTGTGCTTGTCCCTACATATTGCAGCAGGCAAGATTAACCTATTTTTGTGCTTGCAGGAAAGGCAAAGACAGCTGGAGAGCATGGGAATCTCCCTCGAGTCGTCAGGCATCAAGGTTGGGGATGACAAGTGTTACCTGGTGAACCTGAATGCAGACCCTGCGCTCAATGAGCTTTTGGTTTACTATTTAAAGGTAAGGATGTGAACTGGATGTTTACACAGACACTTGTTTTGAATTTCTGGGTCTAATTTGTTACTCAGAGGGGATGTAGATTTTTTTGCTGCAGCAAAATAGGATAGGCCTCCTCCTACTGTTTAGGCTTTTGTTATCCCTTTGCAGTTTAGCTTCACTGTTTTCAAAATTGATCTCGTGATTGCCAACAGTGGGAGAAATGCTTGGTGTGTGCCAGTGTTGAGATCAATTCTAGCTTTTCCAGGCAGGATGTGCATAGGGTTGCCTTCTGGCCTGAACTGGAAGCAAGAGCTTCATGTTAGATGCTTCTTTTTCTTAGGGAACTGGGGATTGCTTTAAATATGCAAAGAGTTAATCATAAAGAGATGATGTTTAGTAGTAATCAGTAAGAGTAACATAGTCTTCAATGACAGGGGAGCTCATGAGAGAGGGGTTTAAGAGAAGCACTGTTAAAAATTCACAGGAATGTATTTTCCCAGCGTCATTAGCTTTTGTACCATTCTGTTTAGCATTTCCCACGTCAGCGTGAAGTAGTGGCAAATACAAACCTAGTAAGTTTGTAGGAAAATGTGAGCTGCTTGTCAATAATATATGAATGACTATTCTGTCTATTTTTATAGCTGCTCTTCTGCTTTGGTAGCTGAAGGAGGGCTTCTGCATTTGAACAGTAGCACATAAAACACAACCTCTCAAACACTAACAAAAGAAACTATTTCAGCAGAACTTAAAATATGACTTGGACTTACATAGAGAATAGTACATTTAGTTGAGTTGCTCTATAGCTGTCTTCTGAAAAGTGGAGAACTCTGCACCTTGTTTTACTATCCATGCTGTTCTCTTAATTATGCCTATATGACATGGCTGGTTTTCTTCTGGTTTTTGTGTTTAATGTATGCATGCAGGCATAGTATGAGAATACTTTTAAATCAGAATTCATGTGTCAACTGCTTAATTTTGCTTTAGCTAAAACTGTGAAGATGAAGTTCAGGGCAGAACAACAGGGCAGTTTGTGTGTGACTGTTGCAGTCTTCAGATCTGCTGTGGCACCATTTCTGCTCGACAGACACACAAACTGTGCAGTCTCAGCACTTCAGCTAATATTTTCTTAGTTATGTCAACAGTGGTAGTTTGCTTGTCTCTTAGTAACAGCTTCTTTTCTAGGATCACACAAGAGTTGGTGCAGATACCTCTCAGGATATACAGCTCTTTGGTATAGGAATCCAACCAGAACACTGTGAGATTGATATTGCTTTAGATGGAGAAGTTACACTCACACCAAAAGAAAATGCAAGGTAAGGAAGAGCAGCAGCACTTTCCATTGAAACAGAAATTAGCTTTTCTTTGACAGAAGATGACTTTCATGCATTTTTATTCTACACAGACAGAAATATCTTATGTTCTGATCAATGAGTACTTTCAATACAGTTGACTTAAACAGATACTTAGAGGAAAATTCAGCGATTAAAACTAAGATTTCCCTGCACATGTGAACACCCACCCACCCGCTCTGCAGGGCAACAAGCCATCAGTGGTTTGGCTTGGAATAAGCCATCTATAGAAGGTATTCGGTAGGAGTGAGGGGCCGTTGCCTGTCTGGATCTTGGGTAGTAACGAGATCCCTGAGATGCCTCTGGGTGTCCTTGGCCTGTGTGATGGGATAGTAACCTATATCTTGATGGCAGAGAATAAATGGTGCCCCGTGAGTAGTTCCCATTGTAAAGTTCAATATATTGTGAGGAAGGGGTGTTTTTAAGATCTGAATTCTTTTCTAAATCCTTAATTACTGTTGTGTCTAGTTAATATGCAGTGTAGAGTCATGTTTCACCTTTTGTTTCTACTTCCGTATTTTAATTAGTTTTCATTTCAGGGGCACTGTGGCTCCTTGGGTGGAATTGTAAATGTCTTTGTCACTTGATCTCCAATGGCATGTGATAAGCAGTACGTTTGTCCTTGTTAATAGTCATGCTGCTTGTCTGAAATTTGAGTATCTAAATAATGTACAGATTAGTATCAAAATGAGAAACTAAAGTTTGAGAGACACATAAAAAATCCAGTTTCTTTCCTTGTTCCTTTAGTAAAATGCGTTTGTATTTTTCTTCTGCAGCCTACAGTACAAAATTTCAAACAGATGGGATTCAGGCTTCTGGAGATAGTGTTACTGTACTGGAAATCAGTCATTTTGACTGGCAGGAACTAAGGCACATGTCAGTGGAAGAAACATATTTTGTTTTACTCATGCCTGAGCTGCAATGCTTAAGTAGCTGTTCTTAAGATAATAGTATCATCAGAAATTTAGCTACAAGAATTTCATGGAAAAAAGTTAAATAAAGATCTGATTTAAAATGAAATGCTTACATGTTTGTATTGACTTACATGAGAGAGACAGCTGAAATGAGAACACTGCATCTAAAAAGGCCATTTTCATTTTACTGAAGCTTTTTCCTCTTTCAAATAAAACGGTCTGCATTGTAACTCACACACGCAGAAGTTCAACAGCTCAATTTTTCCCATTCTGTGACTGAAACTTAAATACAAAGAAACCTACAAAGAAATACAGCAGTATACCAGATGTTCACAAAAATAGACCCTTGTTAATAATTGAGACTTCATTTGTTGAAAGAATAAAGTTTGGATCTAAGAATCTTTTCTTACGCTTGAATGCCGAATATGTTAACAGCGTGTTTTGCAACTCAGTGTTGACTAAGTTGTGTCTTGGAGGGCTCTATCAGAAGGATTTGCATACAGTCGAGTTTAGAATGTTTATAAGAAACAGGCAGTGACCCACTTTGAGAAACAGGCATTTAAAGAAAACTTTGCAAGCAAAATCAACCTTGTCTGTATGTTTACTGAGGAGTTGTACCAGCCAGAGGCAGAGGGGAAAGGTGCTAATTCTGACAACAGGAATCAGGCCAGTAACTTTCCCCTTGTTCCCTTCATGAGAACCTAGCAGGTATGTTACCATATACAAATGGCTGTCAGTAGATGGGAGAAATAGCAGCTCTTCAATCTTTTATTTTCAGGATTTCACTGGAGTTGTATTTTCTTCTTTCAGATCCTGTGTAAATGGTGCACTGGTATGTTCTGTCACTCAGTTATGGCATGGAGATAGAATATTATGGGGAAACAACCACTTTTTTAGGTAATAGTTGATATTTATATTCCACCCACTTTACATTCAGCCTGTTTTTTTTCCTTTCATTGTTCCACATAAACTTTTTGTATAAACTGAATTTCCATTTTCACTCAGAATCAATTTACCAAAGAGGAAACGTCGAGATTGGCTGAAAGACCTTGAGAAAGAAACTTCCTTAGGAGAGCATGATCTGGATGCAGCTAGTGAAGCTTCTTCAGAACCAGACTACAACTACGAGTTTGCACAAATGGAAGTTATTATGAAGACACTGAATAGTAATGGTAAGGCAACCACCAGATAGAAATGTTCTTTTGGATTGTCTAACAAATTCAGCCTGGAACTCAATTGCTGGATAAAACAAGCAGTACCCTTGTTCAAGGGGCCTTTGGAGGATTTTCAGGATAAGATATTTTACAGAAACAATGTTAAGTGTGTGCATATATAGATATGAAACATATATAGCTATATATATATGTAAAAAAATAAGTGCACCTTGGTATAAATACACACACAAATTAGTAGTTGGTTTGTGCCCTGACACACAAGTTTATCTGTGTCTGCTCTCCTTTATAGTGCAGCTCAGTCGTAACCATGTGCCTGTCAAATCATCATCTAAGTTTACTAAATTCTTGGTTTTGCAAGTTACTGCAGAAAAAAGGGGTGCACCATATATGGCTCAGTTAGCGTCATCCTTTGTTTTGTATCAAATATTACTGACACCATTTTAACCTTATTAGAAAATCATAGAAATTATAACAAACCAATAGGCAAATGCCAGCTTGTTTTTCAACACTTGATCACTCTCCATATTTTATTTCATCTTTGTTAAAACAAATTGTAATGCTTTTTTTGGAACAACACAGTAAGATATAATAATATAGGTAAAATAATGGTATGGTGTATATAAAACAATATGGCTTTTTCATGACTTCCAGAAGGCAGGTCATAGTTCATATGATACAATAGAGTATGAAGAAATGCTGACAAACTTGGTTAACTACTGAATGCTTTGTACAGGTGTTCTAATATACAAAATCTGAGAGACAAATACCTTGGGGTTTGGTCCCTGACCAAGAAGACACAGTAGATGGTGTTTCATTGCTTTCTGTTCTCCTTTCTTCGTGTCTTCACAGTATTTCCATTGTTTGCTGTGGTTTGCATGTTGAAATACAGCATTTACTTTTTATTTCATCTCCTCTTATTCTTTTACTTTGTCTGTTTGGCATTGAGTACAGCATGATGGTTTCATATGTTCAATGCAGCAATGCTTTGCAGATTTTTTACAGTTTTATTTTTAATGAGATTGCTTGTGTGAGTTACAGGGTCAGGTCACTTAAATTGATATGAAATTGCTGTTTGATAACAGAAATACTCTCATTATGGTTCAGTCGTACCAGGAGATGAATTTCAGATGAATCTGCCATCCTGGTGGTCTTCAGTGTTGTCATCCCTCGTGAAGATTCTGTTGCCCGTTTTAAGGCCTCAATCCATCCTATATCTGTGCCAAAACTGGGACAAAGGTTTTGAACTCAATTGGCTTGTGCATGAGGCTGCTGGAAAAGTCTGAAAGCATTAATTGATGCTTGATCTGCTTGTTACTAACTGGAGATTTGACAGAAGTGTATCAGTCTACAATGAGTCAGTGTTCTTTGAACAGGGGGTCACATTTTTTGGTTTTCATGTGTTGTCATCCAGCTGATTGAAACTATTCTTCACAACATTCCAGTGTCTTTACATTTTAGTTCAATAAGCTTTTCTGATTGTGGTCCAGGCCAGTTTCTATTTTGGTGGGTTGCTTTCCGTGCCTTGGTCAAGAACAGTTCAGACCTTGCTGTTCCTTAAAGCTCTTTCTTCCCTACTGCAGAGCAAACATTTGCAATTTCTGCTATTTCTGCTCACTCCCACATAGGTGTTGCTTAACTGAATTGGAGTAGGAAATTATAATAAAATGCTAAGAAAACAAGTGACTGTGAGGATCATAGCCTGGTCTTTTGATTTGAAGTTAGATAAACAGAACCTAGTAGCACTTTCTCAATGGTATAGCTACAGTACCTTTTCTCTGACAGGCTTCCAGTTTGTTGTGTAACAAGTAAAGTAGCTTTGTTATAGCACCATTTATTTATTCTTCCTTAAAATGAAAAATAAACACGGGTAAGGAAGAAGAAATAACTAAATGACTGAAGACTGTTAATTCTATTATACATGTTCTCTGGAGAAGCCCTAAGGGGAGAATGAACAGGTGTTTTAAAAATTTGATTAGATAATTATTTTATAAGCTTGTATAGATATAGCCCAAAGCAAGAGGGTTTGTTTTTCCTTTGTTTTGGTTTTTGGGTTCTCCCCTCCCCCCAGATTTGTTTGAGAATTATAATCCTCTTTAAATAAATAGCCTGGCTTCTCTAGGGTGCAAACACATTTGTTTTTATGGCATGTAACCAGTACAACAGTGTCACAGACTCCATCCGGCTCCAAAGAACCTCTGAGGAAAATGTGTAACTTTGAAAACTGCTGTAAAGAAAACATCCAGATTCTTTCCTTCCTTCAGCATGTTAACTTTCTTTGTGGGGTTCTGTCAGATCAGCTTTGTACTGCTAATTTGAGATGCTGGTCAAACAGAGAATGCATCAAAGAAGTTTACTTTATTCTTGTATACTGTGCAGTGGTTAAATAAACAGTGTGATTAGGTTAGGCAGCTCCTCGTTTTAGCAAACAAAACTGTTACAGCTCAGGGAGAGGATTTTCATAAAACTTAGCAAAGCAGCCTGTGTTATAACTCTCTTCTAACTTGCTTAGAAAAATATGCTTGCAAGAAATCTTAGGGAATTTATTTAGCGTCAGTGTGACTGGATTAACAGATTCCAGATGTGAATTAAGTGACATTGTAGCAAGGTAATAAATGCTGTTCATGCTATGAAGAAAATACATCTTTATGCTCAGTGTTAGTAGTCTGATTTTGCAGGGGATTAACTGCATATGAGTATTTTTTTTCAGGGTCATTGAACTCTTGTCACATAAATATGTAAAGGATTGGGACTTGGAACTTTTAACACTGTATGGGATTTGCTGTGTATTTGGCAGGCACTGGGTAGAATCTTCCTTAATTTATTTGACTTTGCATGAGGAAGCTAAAATTTTAGAACACGGTGTTTAAATTTAATTTAAACACTATTGTAGTTCTTTTGAATTGTCAAAAAACTTGACTATTTCTTCAAATTCTACATAGATAGTTTATAACTCACACCATATTTTACCTTTTTCCTGTGACAGGTTTAGGGTTTTCTTTGTAAACTCTTTCAAAAGCTAAATTAAAAAGTTTTCTAAAACTGTGAATTTACCTTTTGCATTACAATACAAGCACCTTTTGCTCACCTGCCTTTTTTTTTTCCCCAAGCAGTACAGGATTATGTTGCAATTGGAAAGTTTTCTACTAGGTTCTTGCATCTTGTTCCAAATATTTATCATGGTATAATTTGATCCTATGGTGGTTATGATTCCATAAATCTAGGTGGCTGAAAAGATCACTTTTATTAAAAGAAATCTGCTCCTTGAACTCATAGCTGTTCTTTGAGCAGTTTAGGAAAGTCTCATCTTAATGAGTCAGCCTTAGATTAATTTCCTGTGTTTGCAAACACAATGGAGGGATTTTAATTTCTTCCTGTCTCTTCTCTATCATCTGTGTAATACCTGATTTTCTCAAACATTCTTACATATAACTAAAATTGGTTTGGGGATTATACAGCAAAGCTTATGTATTTTAAGGTAGTTCTAGTATTATCTGGAGGAGTTAGGAGGATAATGATGGTGCAGATGAACATTAATAAATTGGTTTGTAGTAGAGAATTTTAGAACTTGGTTCAGTTAGGGGTTTTTGTTGCACTGTCTGTTTAAAAGCTAATAATAGCTAACTTCTTTCTGAGAATGTCATGTACTAAAAAGTAATATTTCTGGTTATTTTAAGATACTTTCATGCATCACTAGTTTGCTATTTGGTTGCTATTTATACTGACTGATTTTTAACTTTATGCTTATAATTACCGTTGTGGTTGTATTTATGATGCCTTTGTGTGAAGCCAGTGATTTCTCCATGAATAAGGCCAGGGCAGCAGAAGCAACTTGCAGAAGTGTTTGCAAAAAGCAAAGGGAAGATGGTTTATAACTAAATCACACAGATTTGTTTTTTTGATTTTGTCAGATTTTTTGGGTGGCACACCTCTAATTCCAAAGTGGAACAGTATAATTAAATCTAGGTTTATTCTTCTCCCTCCTTTGTGACAGACTGGCGTCCTTAAAAGTTGTAGCAGCTCTTTTTACTGGTTTTTGTGGGTTTTTTTTAGCGTATTAATGAAATGGAAGAGATATCACAAACAGTTATTTTAGAGCCGAAGTTTTTTTTTGCACTTGAAAATCCTGGCATGTCCTAGAGCTGCAGTATTGCTTCCCCTAACAGTCCACCACTCCAGCCTTGGAACTCCTCTCCCTTCCTCTTGTGGTGTACAGAATCATCAATCTGCAGTTCTGTGGTGTGCTGTCACTCAGTCGTCTAGATTGGTCTTCTTGCAAACCACTTTTTTTTCCTGTATTTGAGCTTTCAGAGATGTGTTCATGAACCAGGTATATATACTGGTAGTACAATGAGCTTACTTCTATCAAGTGGCTCTTTCAGAGACGCAGGCTGGCATTGGACCTAACCCCGGGAACAGAGTAATGTTTCATTAATTTGAATGCCCTTCAGATTTATCCCTAGCTGATTGACACAAGCAGTTTTTTCAGGGTAGAATATCCAAACGGATATTTGTTCTGTGTTGATACCGAGATGAAACATGGTTTGTAAAGCTAAATGCAGAAGCTCCCCCCAGGACATATTTTGTCTGCCTGAGTGCTGTGCAGTACATTAGTGCAGTGTGATGTGAGACCAGTCAGACCATTTGTTTGTCTCGGTTTTCATCTGCAGCTCTCCAACATGTTTCATTCTCTGCCAAAACAGAGAAAGTAAATTGCTTTTTACTTCCTTAAGTCTTTTCCTCTTCTGGTTAACATAATCTTCCCTTGTGTTTTGCTTTGTTATCTTATTAATTTGTTTCCTTTTCCATCTCTTCTTTTTTTCCTACTTGGATTCTTGAATATATTATAACTCTACAGCACTTAAATATGCAATGGACAAGGGTCTTAACCATTGCTCCAGTCTTTTGCATGCCATTTGTTTTTTTTATTTTTGTTTGGATTTATCTATTTAATGCACTATTTAATAATTTGGCTTTTGTTTTGGGGTACAATTTGTGTTTGCAAAGACTCTGGGGTACGCTGATTGCTGTTACCAACTAAATAATGGGTGTCCTGTAATGCTGAAGTGGCGTTTTCTCACATTTCCTGGATTTTTTTTTTTTCTCTTTTTTTTCCCCTTCCCTTCTTTTTAGACCCAGTACAAAATGTGGTCCAGATCTTGGAGAAGCAGTACTTGGAGGAGAAGCGGAGCGCTCTGGAGGAGCAGCGGGTAATGTACGAGCGTGAGTTGGAGCTGCTGCGGCAGCAGCTCTCCCCAGAAAGGCAGCACCAGCACGGCAGCGACAGGCTCTCCTACACTGCTCAGGCAGCACAGCAGAAAGTGAATCTCTGGACAGAGGAGAGGTGAGAATACTGGAGTTAAAACAAACAAGTTAGTTAAGAATCACAAAGGGTGAAGGATGGGGCTTGAACCTGCCATCCAAAACCAATAATACTTTTTGTGGAGTTGGCGTGCAGAACAAGATCAGCGCTTTCACCAAAGCGTTAGCATTTTGTTTAGGGTTGAGTTCTGATGTGTAATGTGTGCAAGATTTAACTCAAAAAAGACATAAAAATTTAGCTTTTTTTGGAGCAGTCTTACAGGTTGGTTTTCTGTGGGGCTTTTTTTGTTTTCTTTTTATTTTTTTTTTTTTTTTATTTTGAAAATTATTTTGAAAATTTTTGGTTTACAAAT
>VZRQ01002658.1:279702-310599 GCA_013397975.1 Machaerirhynchus nigripectus | reverse complement strand
ATTTTATGAATACCAGTGAGTATTCTGTCATGGGGCTAATTCAACAGGAAGAATGCTTACATGTTCTAACAGGTAACTGTTAAGTAATGCACAAGGTTCTTTCTTGTACATTTTTTCATCTGTTTCTTTTAAAACAGAAGCTTCCTTATTTGCTCAGTGTTTTTTTTTCTGTACGTAATGAGTTTGAGTGCTCTTTTCTATGTAATTATTTTTGCTTTATTCATCACCTTTAAAAAAACCAAATGCATTTACAAGAGGGATCTAAACCAAGATAATCAAGATTGTTTTGCAGCTTTCAAGCTGAGAGTGTTAGAAATAGAACAGAACAGATCTTGGTGTAGTTTTTGTGCAAGATTTCATTTTGTAATTTCTGCCCAGTTTAGCCTGGGAAAAAAACCTAAACAAATAGCTAACTGTTGACCAGCAATGATTAGAATGTTTTTCATGGCAAGTGTAGGGAGGAGTAGTTCTATGATTCAACATTAATTAAAATAATTGTAAAAGTTAAAAACAGAATCATTGGGAACTGAATGTAAAATGTTGCAGAACTGTGGCTGGGATTTGCAGGCTCTTTTAGAGCTGCACAAGGAGTGCAGAGTGAGAAACGTGTTAGCTGGAGCCCTTTCTATTCAGAACTGCTTTGAGCACAGCAAGGCCATCAAGAAATCATTCGTAACGCACTGCAGTAGCAGAGAAGAGAACTGGGCTTACTGGCAAGGGAGGCAGTACGTCTAAAAAGATGCAGCAGAAGGGAAAAGGAAGTAGCAAAAAACTTGCCTCTCCTTGAGAGCTGAGAAGAAAAAATGCTAATTGATTCACTTAAAATTAACCACCATAGCCATGTAATAACATAAAAAAAGAGAATCTGAAGTTATATCAAGGCTTAGTGTTCTGTCAGCTTTTACTTCTCGGTAGTTGTTTGATGTTTCTGGCGAGAAGCTGTGCTTTGAACAAGAAGTTTTGCCTCTGAATTTCGTGGGTGAATGCTTTACTCTGTATAACTGTTGAACTGCTTGAAGCATGTGTTTTCCTGCATTGTGAAAAAGAGGAGAATGGATTCTCTTTGGATTGATCCGTGAGGAGTCTGATAATGTTTTAGTGGAACTGCCATTGAATAAGCAGTTTTCTGGAAGAACTCATTATCACTTTCCTGTCCTCCAGAAGATCCTCTTAGGTATACTTTTTATTTATTTATAGTTCTAGAAGAGGATTCGGGTGCTGAAAAAAAGAGGGAAAAAATGAATCTTCTTAAATAAGAAACCAGAAAAAAAATCTTTGAGTGGTTTCTGCTGCAAAAGCATGGCAACATGTTGCTGAGAGGATGTTTACCAGCCAACTGGCCAGAGGGCAAGAAATCCAGGGAAGAATGGGAAGACTGGATGTAAAAAATGTGCAAAAGTTCCAAGAGTCTGGATTTCAGGGGATTTGATTGGTGCAATTTTAGCTGTCTCTCTGTTGCTGTTGCAAATGGAGCTGAGCTCTACTGGATCAGCCAGCAAAATGAATTTGATAGGTATCAGATGTGGGCACATATCTGTCAGATCAGCTGGAACACATTCCACAGATTTTATTCCAGCTTTCTGCTGCCTGTGGAAGGACAGATGATACCTGGCCTGGTGTTAAATCCTGTTGGCATAACGTTTACCCATTGTAACTTTGAACAAATTTTATTTGTTGGGGTGGTGGTATACTGGACCAGAGGTTTAGTCCGGCATATCCTGTGTCTGGCACTGGGAACCCCAAAGACTTGCAGTGATACCTCATGAGTGTCAGTTGTTTCTCCTTGTCTGGCTTAAATGATTGTTTCAGGATTTCATGTTCAGTGAGTATTTGCTCAAGTTAATACCCTAGTGGAGCTTGTCATATGTTTCATGTAGTAAGAATTAAGAAATCCTAGCTGAAAATTTTTTTTTTTTGCTAACTTTCTGGAAGGGTCCTGGCACAGCTGTATCTGGAAAAACACAACTTTTATAAGACCTGTCCATAATAATTGGTTGAGTTACTTGTAAGTTCTCCTTACAGTCTTAAACCATTCCTTTCTCAGCTAGCTAGCTAAGATTGGTGTGGGAGCCTCCCAAAAAGCTTTCCAGATGCTGATGTCCCGGATTAAGGAAGCGACTGGCTGTAGCTGGATCCAGTCGCTCTTACAGCACTTACATACAGATCAAAGCTGCCTTCTGTTTCTCATGTTAGGCAGTTGTCTTGCAGTGGCTGTAGGTGTAGTGCACTCTCAGTATCAAATACTTTCTTTTGATTAATTCTTGACTACCTTAATTTTCTGTGTGAGTCCAAAATATAGCTGTCTGTGGAATGTGTCACTCGCATGGTCTGGAATTGCTTATTTAATTTTGATAGCCTGGATAACGGAAACAAGAAGCAGAGGGAAACAGTTTTCTGTCTAGTGCTGGGAGGAGATATGGAGGAAGTTACTAAAAATCCATTGATAATATCAGCTATTTAAGATCCAATAAAACCTATCACTGTTGGAAACCTGGGCTGGATAGGGGAGAGAGACAAAGCTGCATGTTTTAGCATGTTGAAGGCACTAAAATTCAGGGCTGCTTGCTAACACTGCTGGTTTTTTACCACTTTGGTTGTGGTATCAGGGGACTGTCAGAGGGCAATTCTTTGGGATTTTTTAGGAAAAGGTAACACTCAAGTGGAATTCTGTTGTTGACTGAGAAGCATGTTAGCAGCAGGCAGGCTTTGCCTGTATTTGTAGGAAGGCCCTTGTTCCTCCTACAATTGTGTACAATATAAGGTGTTTTGTAGAAATGAGAAGTGTATGTGCTCACCATGTACCATATTTCAGTAGGACTTTGCATAGAAAGGCTAAAAAAATCATACAGGGGAGAGCTGGTGACTGAAATATCCGAAGTTTGATCATGAGTTTTATAAAGGTGATAAGACACAGTAAGTGCTGTTGAGATTACAAAGAAAGGCAGAATGAACTTTGTTCAGAGGATAATCATGATAATTTTAAAAGTTAATTTAAAGATGAGAATCCCAAGTGAGGGCATATCTCAGTACACAGGTGTATATGGTATGTGTCATAGCAGGTTTGCCAGGTGTTACGTTAGAGTAGATTTGCTCAGACAGGCCTGAGAAACCTCCTTGGAATTTGTCCAGAAACTGAGTGCACAGGCTTTAACCTGTGCTCATTCATCTGTTACTTAAAAGATACCTTGGGTAAATAGGATTTAAGATTTTTTTATTTGTATGTTTTTAATGTGTACGCTTGAGTAAGCGGAGGGAGGTCTGTGGTCTGTAGCACTGCAAAGCCCTTGGTGTGATACAAAGCTGTGGCCTGCAGTGATTGCAGGTTCTAACATCATGATCTGAGGAAGAGCAGATTTTATCAAGATGAAGTCTCACGTGTTGGGACTGGTAGATTTTGTGGAACAGGACTCCAGATTAAAGACAAAGACAGCTGCAATTATTTCATTTCTTGAAAATTCGAAATGTCCTCAGGGCTTTAAACAAATCATCACTGTACCAGCTCCCATCTTACTATGTCCTTTTATTTGGGCATCACCGTGCTAGACGTGCCTCAACAGTAATTTGTTTGTTTAATATGTGCTCACTGCTTTCCCTCAATAAAATTGAGTGTTTTGTGTTCCTTGACACAGTGCTATGCAGCATTTCCTCTTAAACTTGATTCAGAAAAGTTTTTGTTAGCACCTCTATTTGCAGCTTTCCAATAATAGAAATAGGTTTCTGTGTATTTTTCATGTTACCTACTGCACCACAGGGATGAATTGTTTCGACAGAGCCTGGCTAAACTTCGAGAGCAAATAGTAAAGGCAAATACTCTGGTGAGAGAAGCAAACTTCTTAGCAGAAGAAATGAGTAAGCTAACAGATTATCAAGTAACACTTCAGATCCCTGCTGAAAACCTCAGTGCCAACAAAAAGGTAATGATAACAAAGAATGCTGGAAAATGTAGCTTTGTGACTAAACTATGTAGACATATGTAACATTCATCCAGTTTGAGACCATAAAATGTTAGTTTTGTGAGATTATGCATAGGCAAAATAGAAGTACTACCTGACTAATATATTGAAAGTGAGTAATTAGGTAAAAATGGCAAGAGAGCATTAGGTATGGCTCTTGCTGTTTTCAAGTGTATGATCACCATATGTGCATGCAGGTTATGAACAGACATTTGTGTTCTGTTGCTGCAGAACCTGCATTTTAGTTATGTCTACAGAAATTATTGAGTTCCGTTAGTTTCTTACAATTTCGTGTCATAAAGGGTTTTACAGTGCTGCTGTAAATATAATAGCAGTTGGATAATATGCTTGTCCTAAGGGTTTTGATTGAGTGTGTTAATGTTCCTGTGGGAATGGTCATTGTTTGAGAAGGATAAAGAGGTCTGGATCCTCAGAGATGTTTAGGCCGTGCCGTGTTTGAGGACAGAAGTAGCATGACTGGCATGCAGAGAGAAGCTGCATGTTCTGTATTTTATTCCTTTCTTGGAATGCAATTTGAGTGAAGAGTTTAGCTACTTAAATGCACCTTTCCTACACTGATTGTTTTTAATTCTGATTTAGAGGGGTGCAATAGTAAGCGAGCCTGCAATTCAAGTGAGAAGAAAAGGAAAAGGTACTCAAGTGTGGACTATTGAGAAACTAGAGAACAAATTGATTGACATGAGAGACCTCTATCAAGAATGGAAGGAGAAAATTCCTGAGGTATTTTGCATATTTTCAAAATGGATCAAAGATTGAGTTTGTCTTGAAACCCCTTTTAATATGTTGTAGACAGCAAGTGCAATGACTTTGTATATGAAAGGTTAGGGTACTATGTTTTATTTTTAAAAACTCAAACAAACAAACTAAAACCCAGAACAAAACCGGTATGACTAATACTAAATATTCAAAATGCCCATGCATAATAAACCACAGGTATGTCCTATCTCACTTGTGTTCTCAGATGTTAAGTGCGATGAGGTCAGATATAGTTGTGCTGAGGCAGTGACTCACAATGCCACTAAGAGCATATGTTTACCTGGCATGCAGATGACCACCAGTTCCGAATGGAAGCAGCAAGCTGCATAGAAATAAAATTATTAAATTGCAGTCAGTGTCAAAGCTAACAAGGATGCTGCTTAGATACACTTAAGGCGCAGAACATACTAGTGGGATAAAACTTGATTTTAAACTATGAAATATTCTTTAATTTCATTTTCATATTCCTCAGCCTTAAAGCAGTGAAGAAATCAATTGAAGATACTTAGTCTACCTCAGTATTTCCATCAAAACCAAGTGGTGTTTTGTGAGAATTTAAGTAGCACATTAGCCTTGGCACATAAGCATGAGATTTGTCAATAGCTTGCTTGTTTACTGGAAAGAGATGTGACATTTGGTATTCCAGAAGACACCATCTAAGTATCCAGGTAGAAGTGCATAGGAAGTATATCTTACTGTCTTGTGGCTGATAGGAGGCACCTAAATTACTTGTATCAAGAATCATTCTCAAATATGTTTGAACTCTTGTACCTTTGTTACATGCTTTGGACGGGACAATGGGAATCTCTAAAATCATAACACAGGGGAGGTCAAGCACTTCATCTGTGCCCATTGAAGACAACGATGATTTTGCTGCTGACTTTAGTAAGAATTGATAGCACATATTTGAATACATTATGTCTGCCTGAGCCAGGATCATCCTTTCCATGACCTATGTTGTCCATAATGCATGTGGTCTATGTGCTACATAGAAACACGTAGGTCAAATGCATGTGTTGAAGACGAAAGAGGAGAAGAAGGGAAGGAACTAACAAACTCACTGAGGAGTGCATATCATGCTAGGAATCTGCATGAATTCTTTGTGGCTGTATGGGGAATGCTGCAGGTGTGATCTCAGCTCTGTGGGAGTCATAAGAATACTTGCAGGCTTAAGTAGGAGTCATCCTGCACCTTCCCTTTGCCCTTGTAGTGGTAGCCAGCAGCTAGACCAGCACAACCTGAGGATGGTTTGACCTCTAGTTTAAGAAGTATAAACAGAGCAGAAAATGTGAAACATCTTGAAGTCAATGGCTCCTGTGATTGCTCATGGTAAAGTCTGCTTTGCCTTGACGTTGCTAAAATATGCAGGTCATCATACTATTATATCCCTTAGTAAAGAAAGGATTGTATAATGTCTCATTTCAAAGATTTAATTTCAAATTTGTAATATGATTCTAGTCTCTTTCTGCTTGTGTAACAGGAAGGAACAGAAGAGATGGGTAGTGAAATCATTTTTGTGCCCTGATCTTTTAATACTGTGAGGTTATTTGATCTCCTGTTCCTACACTGGTTGTTTTGTGACATCTCTTTCAATATCTCTAAAACAGATAAGGAAGCTGATTGGCAAGAGAGGTGATCCTTTCTATGAAGCACAGGAGAATCACAACTTGATCGGCGTTGCCAACGTGTTTCTGGAGTGCCTTTTCTACGACGTGAAACTGCAGTACGCCGTGCCCATCATCAGCCAGCAGGGCGAGGTAGGGCTGGGCTGGGCACGCTGAGCACTCCTGAGGGGCTCTTTGTGCTGGGAGGATCCCTATGCACCAGGGGTTTAACAAGCAAATGGTCCCTGCTGTTTCCCAGTGAATAAGTGTTTTTCAAATGGCCATGTATGTTCTCATTGTAATTGCCTTCAGGTTGCAGGGCGGCTGCATGTTGAAGTAATGCGTGTCACTGGCTCTGTCCCAGAACGTGTGGTAGAAGGAGATGACTCGTCTGAGAACTCCAGTGAGAGTGGGAGTCTGGAAGTCATGGATAACAATGGAGAAATCATTCACAGAGCGAAAAAGCTCTCCTGCAGGGTGAGTGACAACACCTGATGAAGTTTACGGTTTCAAGCCGCTGTAACTGTGTGGTCAGTCTGATGTAAAGTACTAAGCTATGTAGACTATTGCTTGCTGAAGAGCCTCTGAAAGGAGAGACTTCTCTTGTTCCAGCTCAGGGTAGGCCAGTCAGTGGTTGCCAGTGGCTGATTTAATTTGTATTAGTGTCTAGTAGATGCACATCTGCATCATAAGTCCTGGTGTTACAAGGACTATTCCTTGCAGACACAGAAGAGGAAACAGTTTTTCCCTGTAACTGTCCCCTGTATTTTGATCATCTAATGTAGCATCTATGGGTGGTGTATGGATTTAATTTCTTCTCTGATAAAACACTTCATTCTCCACTCGAGCTTATCAGCTTCCTCAAACGAAACATGTACATGGGTGAGGTCCTTATGTATACATTTCTGTATATGCAGAATAAGATTTCCTAAATGGGAATGTCCTTACTGTCCTTTAAAACTTCTTCTTGGCTGTTGGTCTTCAATTTGCAGTTGAAGAAACAATCATATTCATAACAACATCTGTTTTGTCTCCTCAGGTAAAAATAAAAGAAGCAACCGGACTGCCACCTAATCTCTCCAACTTTGTCTTTTGTCAATACACATTTTGGGATCAGTGTGAGTCAACAGTAGCAGCACCAGTGGTAGATCCAGATGTGCCTTCACCTCAGGGCAAAGATGCTCATTTTACAGTGACCTTCTCTCACTGTAAGGTAAGTATTTTTATTATGAAGTAGTGTTACCAGGAGGATCATACATTTTAGAGAAACTGTTTCAAGTTGGAGCCTTGTTTTGCTGGGGGAAAAAGAAGGAGAGAGTCAAGTCATATAACTAATGACTTTTGACTATGCTTAAGAATGCGATAATATTTCACTTCATCACTTCTTCAAAATGTAGCAAAAGGAAAAGATCTTTTTATTAGTGGTCTTTTAAATTCAGATGTCATCTTTAATGTGTGGAGAAAGCTAACATTTATATAATGACACCTGATTATATACTTGTTTGGCAAGCTCAGTAGCTTAAAAGAGAGCACTGGAGCTGTGACATCACTTCTATGGAAATTTTCAAAGTATGAAATATGGCATGCAGAAGCATGAATTACTGAGATGATGAGGTTTTACAACTTTCATATGCAGAGTTGAGCTTTGTGATGCAAACTGTATGGTTTTATCAGGCAGGAAGTTAGTTGTTTGGCGTGTCCTTACAAGCGAGTTGAGGAGATACAATTATTTAAAATGGTTGAATGTGATTTGTTTTCCTTATTGCCAGGACTATGTGGTGAATGTCACAGAGGAGTTTTTGGAGTTCATTTCAGAAGGAGCTCTTGCTATTGAGGTGTGGGGTCACAGATGCACTGGCAATGGCAGCTCTGTTTGGGAAGTTGATTCTCTTCATGCAAAAACTAGGACACTGAGAGACAGGTACAAATAAATTACAAATGAATGCTTCCATCAACCTTCTAAAAGTTTTTTAATACCTGTGGTGCACAAAATACTTTGAGGCAACCATGAGTTTTTATGGGGATGTCTTTTTAGATGGAATGAAGTAACTCGAAGAATAGAAATGTGGATTTCCATACAAGAATTGAATGAGATGGGTGAATACACTGCAGTTGAACTCCATCAGGCAAAAGATGTAAACACAGGGGGAATTTTCCAGCTTAGGCAGGTACGTATCTTTTCTTTGCCATCTTAGTCATGCTTAAATTGATTTTTAAAATTTTATTCTTAGTTTCTCTCTACCTCAATTTCCTGCTTTAGGGTCATTCTCGCAGAGTTCAGGTGACGGTGAAACCCGTGCAGCATTCGGGAACATTGCCTCTCATGGTAGAAGCAATTCTTTCAGTCTCTGTCGGTGGGGTGACTGCCAGATCAACCAAACTGCAAAGGGGCTTGGACAGCTACCAGGTAAGGCAGTAATTTCTCATTTTGGTGTGGTTCTGCTGTTCTAGACTCAGCCCAACATAATTCCAAAAGGGACCATAGCACACTGGTACATGATTTGCAGTTTTACACGTGTTTGAGGTTAATATATATATATATAATGTGAGCATGTGGCGCTAAACCTCCTTCTTTTTTTTGCTTATAACTCAGTGTATGACTGATAAAGTACCAAGTGTGGCAGGACAGAAGGAATATGGAAATTGTTTTTACCTTTGTGTGTAGAGGTGATTAATACTAGATTCCATCTAGAGGTGGTGAAAGTTGAGGAGGGGAAAAACAGAAAAAAAGAATTTAGTAGAGAAAATGTAGTGAGATACTATTTAGCTTTTCGAAAAGCACCAAGTTGTTATTTGATAAGAATCAAAAGCAGTCATCACTGAATGTGAAAGGGCTATTCCACATAGCCAAGAAGGTCCTTAAGAAGCATAAATTATTTCAGCTGATACAGGACAAATTCATAGTGGAAATAAAGCATGATTTTAACAGTGATGGCGAAGAACAAGTGGAATGGGCCACCCACGGAAGCAAGGTGCCTTTTGTCAGAAGGTTTGCATTCAGTTCACAAATAATTCTAACCTTGGATACAGATGAAACTGTAAAACTTTAGATTAGTGGTCTGCTTGCTCAGTCGTTTTTCTGGCACTGGATTCTGCAGGTTATTTTTTTTTTAATAAACATATTCACTAATACTCAAATCATGGCTGAGCTGCTACAGTCTGTAATGAAAAAAAATCTTTCTACCTATTTCTAGTTATTTAAATGTTGTGATTTTAACATTTTACAAGTTTGTGGCAGAAATGTTTGCATTCATGTTTTGGGTTATTTCTGTGAATTTCTGTTGAGCTAAATGCATGGGTTTTTGTGTTTTACAAAATGTATTTTCTCCTACCAGAAGGAGGAGGATGATGGTGGTGATATGGATAGTTACCAGGTATTGCTGCTGTTGCTGTCAATCCTGCGGCATGGGGCACAGCTAATGCTAATGGCCAGCAACTCTCAAATGAACAAGCAAAAGCGGCTTTGAAATACACACCTGCTGTGCATTTTAGAGGCTACCTGGGCTATAAAACACTGCTATTTCAGTTTACCTTGTGACTTCATGCTCTTACAGTGTCCTCTCTTCTCTAGTACTCTGCAGTCAGCTCTCCTAACTGGCTACGGGAATTGCTATGGGAATAAAAGCTTTGGAACTGTCATTTAGAATGAAAGCAGTTTCCAGTGAATATCACAGGGAAAAGAGCCAGTAGCTGCAGGCATACTTTCCAGGCAAATTATGCAGCATAGGATATTTTGTTTGTTTTCTAAAGAAAATATCATAACCTTTTAAGTTGTGTGGTTTTCTGAAATGCTTGAGTGAGAGAGAGTGGAGGATGCAAATGAGGGGTAGATACAGAAGCTTCAGTGAAGCAATTCTGTTTTATTTGCACGAAACCCAGCCTTGACTCTGTTTTCTTGTGTGATAAGTCACAATTTAGACAGTATAACAGAAGACTCATTTTAAAAGGTGACAAAGAGCAGAAGAGGAAATCCCCCCCAAAGTAAAATCAATTTCAGATTTCTACATAGAAGACTTTTTTCTAATAGGCAGCCTTACAGAACTAAAACCAGTTAGGTGAGAATGCTGACATCCCTTAAAATGATGTGTTAGGTTTCCTAGCAATCTCAAAAATACAACTTAAGGTACTAACTTCTTGCGGGCTGTTTATGCGCTTCCTGACATATCACAGAGAAGAACCTACCAGATTTTCTGTGATACCACAAAGCATGATTGCATGATGGGTTTTGTTTGCATGAGAAATCTTTTAATTGCACTGATAGCAGCTGCTAGCAATGGAATTTTGTGCAGTTTTGAGGGTGTACTGACCTGTCTAATCTTCAGGAGAACTTTTTGATCAGTTGATGATACCGGGTTTTCCTCTTCCATATGCTATTCAAAAGTTTGATTGCCACTTCTGTGAGTAATTAGCTCATGGTGTGTATCTGTTCAGCAGCAGAGGCAGTCACATTTTCTTTTCTCCTGTTGGAATTTGAGACTTGAAATAAACTTCCATTCATGGGTGATGAGGTACTTAATCAGTGTGCATGTCATTTGGGGGAAAAAAGTTTTCTGCATCGTGCAAGCCATTTAATATAAATTCTGATTAAATTACCACAAAATTCACTGCCCTTTATTCTTACCCACATAGTCTAGTGACTTTCTTCTCTCTTTCCATGTTAGGAAGAAGATTTAAATTGTGTACGAGAAAGGTGGTCTGATGCATTAATAAAACGCAGAGAATACTTAGATGAGCAGATTCAAAAGATCAGCAACAAACAAGGTTTGCTTGAAGTCTCTGTCATTAGTACTTTATGCCCTATACCACAAAAAGTGTGTCTCATGTGTAATCCTAATCTCTTCCACTGTAGAAAAATCTGAAGATGATATGGAACGGGAAGCCCGGCTGGTGGAACAGTGGGTAGGGCTGACAGAAGAGAGGAATGCGGTGTTTGTTCCAGCACCAGGCAGTGGAATTCCTGGTGCCCCCGCAAATTGGTACGTTCAGAAAAGCCACTGGAGTTGTCAGCTTTTTGTACATAAACTTTGTATGCTGCAAGGTACAAATCTAAGGATGTTTTGGAGCTTCCTATATTTTCCTGTAATACTACAAACTGCATTCAGCTGGCAGAAGGCTTAGAAGGTCAGGTGCTGTTCTGAATGTAAGAAAGATTTGCTTAGCATTACATAAGTAGCTTTGAAATAGCTTTCAAGGTTTGAAAATCACCTTTGAATATAATATAGTATTTTAGAACTTCATGCAATTGAGAAAATGCTCCGGTAGTTTGATTCCTTTTAGAAAAGGAGTGATTGAAAGACGAATGGTAGAAAACATGATAATGTCATTGATAAAGGGTGGAGAGGGAAGAAACTCTGATTTCAAAGGATGTGTTCTCTGTTTCATCTGAATTTGTAATGTATTTCTCTTTAGCTTCATTTAAATCTGTGTTTTAACTAAGATCTTTGGAACTGACATGCAAAAGTGAGGAATGCAACATGTTAGGTTTGGGAAAGTATGGACAAGAAATACCCTTCTAATCAAGTGTACACTAATGTCTCCAATAGTATTTGGGGAATAACGTAGCAATATTCTTTTCTCGCCGTTTTTCCCCTTATCCACGTGACGTGTGCTGTGCTTATATAGCTAAAAGTGTGTTTATGGATATAAAGACTGCCAGTAGTTACATATCAAGATGTTTGAAGGGTTGCTGACCTTTATACATGAGATAACTACAACCAGTTAACTTCATAAGGAACAGAACAGGATATTTAAAACTCTGGTCCTCACAGCAACTGCCACGTGCTGTGTGGTGTGAATTGAGTTTTGGCAAAGCTCTACATGTAGCTCTGTGTGTAGATAAACAAAATGCTGTCTGTGCCACGAAGGCATTCAGAGGAGCCGTCAAAATGCTTTAGCCATTGGTTACAGTTAATGAATATTGTATGAAGGTCTGTTTACCCAAATTAGCTTAGGTGTGAATTAGCCTTCCTTGTTGGCAGCAGTTTGTTTTGTTTCAGGATTCCACCTGCAGGAATGGAAACACATATACCTGTCCTCTTCCTTGATCTGAATGGTATGTTGTAAAAGCAGATAAAGAAACTTGTGGAGGGGGAAATGGGGGATTAGTTTGGGTCAATAAATTGCTAAATGGAAGAATGAACCTGAAAGGTGTAAGAAATCAAACAAGTCCTGGCAATGACACTGTCTGATATGGTTTGTAAAGTGCTTTTTCTTCTGGTTGTGTATGTTGGCATTATTAAGCACAACTATCTTAGAATAAAGATAAAAGTCAGGGAACACAGGAGTACAGTGATAGGCTGTACAACAGAAAATAGCATAAGAAAGCAAGCTTAGTTTGAATCAAACAGCAGGTGAGGAAATCCTGTAAGCGTTTTGATGTACAAATTCACATGTCATTAAAGCACTGATGGGGAATCTCACAGTGCTTTCAGAGCTCCTTCAACTGATATATCTGTAGAGTCTTAAACACCCATTTAATGAAGACTTCTAGGGCTATAATGAGCATTTTTTAGAGAATCTATATGTTCTCCCTTTGAATGTATTTAGTTCTAAAAGTGAGAAGAATATTGATATATATTCTTAAGACACAGACACACAAAGTAAGAAGAGGTAGCTCCACATTTAAGGACTGTTTAGGAAGCAAGTCTAATTTTAAACGTAAAGCAGAAGAGGATCCACAGTCCATATCACATCCAGCAATGAAGTGGGCTACTACACATATTTATATAGGCAGTGCATCAATACCTGCTTTAGCATATGCTTTTGCAAAATGCAATACCCTCTTCCTTCATCTGTGCTCATAAGGAATGTTTTTACCTTTTTTTTTTTTACTATCAATAGAGATTAGCATACAAAAGATCAAACAGGATATTTAAACGGGTTGATTGTGTCATTGCACACCTTCTGTTTGTTTGTTTAGCTAAAAGCCTAATGTAGCCAGAACTGCTATTCTCAATTTCTTTTGTATGCTGAAATCATCTTCAAAATGCTGCATAGTAATAAGATTAAGTAGGATTAAATGTATTATGAATTATGTGTAGGCCTTTATTAGAACTTTGTATTAGAACTTTGCCTCTATATATTCATATCCTTTGGTATAAAACTATTTCATTCTTTGCACATTTGTTTCATTAGCTGATGACCTCAGTGCCAATGAACAACTTATAGGTCCCCATGCATCAGGAGTTAACTCAATACTACCAAAGGAGCATGGGAGCCCATTCTTTTATCTGCCGATCATAAAACACAGTGATGATGAGGTAAATTGTTAGCAAGCCTCCTTCTTGACAACTGCAGCTCGTGTTAATGCTTTCTTCTTATGTTTTATTTCCTACTTCTATGTATTTTATTATTATTATTATTATTACCCTTTTGTCTTAGAAGTACCATCTGTATCTAGTGCTGCCTTTATTTTCTGGCCTATTTATTTAGAATTGAAGAGGATATGACTTGTTAGCTCTTTTGCCTCAGTTCAGAGATAACAAGTCTTAGCTCTTGGCAAAAGAATAGTTCAACTGCCTGACTCAAAATCCCTTTTCCTGCTTTCCTCACACCTTCATCATTCCTCTTGCAGATTCTTAATTCTTCAGAAAAAACTACTAGATTTATTGTGCACACTAGGCAAAGCTTAATACTTAAACTTTTTTCATTTATAGCACAAAATTTCTGGTTTTTAAATATATGGCTTGGGAATTGCTGGAAATTAATGGTTCTGAATCAACTTTGGAATTTCTTAACTGATTCCTTCCATGTTCTGTGCCTACTCAGGCCATTGTTTGAGACCGCTTCCAGAATAAATGGGACAGCAAAGTTGGGGAGAAGGCAGATGGAAGGGGAAAAAACCATTCTGCAGAACAGATGCAGGTTTATTCTGTGGGGGCTGTTATAACCTAATCCAACATAGGTGGAAGATTTTACATTGAAATTAATATGCTTTTAATACAGTAGCAGTAGGATTTGTATTCCTTCATCCAGTCTTGCTTCTGCTTTCCTTTCTGTCTCCAGCCATGTGAAGACTTTTTTTGGGGCAGGGTTTGCACTGTGCAGGGATTGTGGTCACGATTGTTTTCCCCAGTATCTTAACACCTCTTTCTTGCTTCTTCTGTTAAATTCCTTACTGTGAAAAGGAGGTTTGACTCCACTTTGTTCAACGAAGCTGATTTTTCTCTCATTAAGGGATTGTTTTACTTCATGTTAAGTCATTGCAAATGATACCTCTTGTTAGAGTAATAGAATCTTTGATTTCCCTTTCCTTCCTCCACCTTATTTGTCTGCACAGGTTTCAGCCACTGCTGCCTGGGACTCTTCTGTCCATGATTCAGTGCACCTGAATAGGGTAACTCCTCAAAATGAGAGAATTTACCTAATAGTGAAGACTACTGTCCAGCTCAGTCACCCTGCTGCAATGGAACTGGTATTACGCAAAAGGATTGCAGCCAACATTTATAACAAGCAGGTAATAAGTTTATATCTTTTTATTCCTTGTTTTGTTTCATATTCTTAATTTAATGAATGTTTTCTCTTAGCTGCTTGTTTAATTTTGTACGTCTTATGAGAGAGAAATGAAAACTAGGTTTTTGTAGGTTGCAGTGAAGCTGTGTACTGGTATATTTCTATATTGTCCATTTTTCAACTGATTGAACTTAGTTGTGTTGTATACCGAGCACAGTGCTGTAAAGAGTGCTTAAAATGTAATAAATGCTAAAAAAAGTAATTTAATAAACTGTGGTTCTGATTGCCTTTGTAATCAGATTTTGCATTGCACCTTTCTATTTCTTAGGATGTCATAAATAATAATTATCAAAACAGTAACTGAAAATTACTTTTTTTCTAGAGTTTTACCCAGAGTCTGAAAAGGAGAATATCCTTGAAAAATATATATTATGCCTGTGGAGTGACCTATGAAATAGTATCCAATATACCAAAGGTAAATTATACCGTATTTCTCTGGCAAATTCACAGAAACCAATGGAATTGACCTACTGCAGTGGGTGACACTGATTAGAAAGTAAATGTCATGCTTTGCTGATATGAGGCAGCTTGCCAAAGTGGATATACTGAAGTTCAGTGTGAGATCATGTTTATCTTTAAACAGTTGAAAACTGTGGGGATTTTATTTCCTCTTCTGCTGTGTTTAACTGAGTTTTCATAGTAGTTATTTTTGAAAACCCATTAGTGTCTACAGGGGAAAATATAGAGGGTACTCAGAGGAATGTTCAGGTCTGTGAAAACAGAGTATCTAGGAAGCTGAGTTCACAGGAATATAAATTACTTTTTATAGAAAAACCTCATACAAGTTGTAAATGTACTGTAAGATTTATTTGAAAGGTAAACAAACTGGACAAATGAAAACATCTTGTCACCTTGTAATTGTCTCTTTGTTGCAGTACTACTTAAATTTTAAACTCTAGGGAAATCACAGAGTATTTTAAGATTTGGGAAGGAAATTACATTTCCTTGCCTAGGAAGTTGTCATTAGTTGAGCCTTAACGTACACAATTTCAGGTTATTATATACATTATTTCTGGAAGTGCATTTACTACAGCAAATGCTTGAAACTTCTCCTAAGCTTGATCTCTTCTGCATTGTTTGCACCTCTATTGAAAAGCCCTGGATCATTGACTGTAATTAGGTTTGCTGATTAAGATGCCCAATTCAAATTAATTTCTGGATTGAACTGGTCTAAAAAAGTGAATTAAAACAATTGGCTTTACTTTTTGAAAACTTCAATGGTGTAACTTCTACTGTAGGCTACAGAGGAAATTGAGGATCGTGAGACCTTGGCGCTGATGGCTGCACGGAGTGAGAACGAGGGCACATCCGATGGCGAAAGCTACATTGAGAAATACACACGTGGTGTGCTGCAAGTGGAGAACATTCTGAGCCTTGAACGACTAAGACAGGCAAGGAAAAGGCATTTCTTGCACCCTTTGCGCTGGATTATGAGAATTCAAGAAGAGATGATTGATCTTTTAAAAATACTGTGTTACTTTTTTTTTTCAGTTGGGTTTTTTTTTGAGATTGTTGGACAGATAAATGTAAGACTAAGTGACTTCTGTGAAATACAGATTTCCAGAGGTGGTGGATGTAGTAACTTAAGCTGGCAATGGCGTAGTACTCAGAACCTGAACAGGCAAAGGGCAAAGAATGAATTTCAGACAGAAGCTTTTGTGGTTGTGTGTGCAAACTAAATTTGTGAATGGAAGCCCTTATTGCTGCTGTCAGCTACAGTGAAAAGAAGTCCCTACCCTGCCTGCTCAGTTCTCCTGAGGAGACCATGGCATTGCTGTTAGTGTTTTGTTCTCTTTACACAGGCAGTCACCGTCAAAGAGGCTCTCTCCACCAAAGCCAGGAACATCCGCAGGAGCATCAGCACTCCGAACGTGCACAACGTAAGGACCCTTCATCATCCAGTGCGTTAGCACTGATGGGGCAGGGGGCTGCTGTCTGCGTGCTGACCTAGTGCTTGCACAATAAGATATGGTAATGCTTACTCTGTGCTGGGACTAACCAGCCTGTGGAAAGTGGGCATGAAGTGAAACCCTTCCCCACAATTGTCCGTCCTAGGAGATAACAAAGTTTAACAGGGAAATGGGAGGGTTGGTTGAAACTCTTCTCCTTTTATAGGGATATCCATTTAGGAAGTAGTTTAGGATGACAACTGCCCTGATTCAGATTACTTTTACCTCCAAGTCTCTTTAACTTTTTTCATAGTATAAAGGGGTAGTTTCCATTTTGTGTGCATTTTATGTGTTCTCTTCTCACCCACTCACACAGCAGAAATGTAGTTGTCTTTTTATATAATCTGGTCTGAAAAGAGGGAACAAAACAGTTATTAGGACTAAATGATCACAGTGTTTCCTCAAAGTATTATATTTCATAAATAAAAGATAGGCATTTTGACATTCTATCTGTTGGTGTTCTGCAGGTGTCCTGTAGCCGACTGGATCTTTCTGCCTGCGATGAAGATGACAAGGTATGGAAACGTAGCAACAAATGGCTCCCATTCCCAGATTTCCCACCCCCACCAGAAGCAAAATGTGTTTGAGAATTTGGGGGGGGGGGGGGGAATAGAAATAGTATTTTCCTTTAATGGTATTTAAAGCAGTTGATTTACATAATATATCTTCAAAGTTCTGCACCAATTACGTATAATTTTGCATTAAAACTTACTGTCCTTCTCTGCTTTTCATATTAGAATTATATAAACTGATACTTAAGAAAGAGAAAGGGCAAAACTTTAAATACTTCACTGACCAGCTAATTAGCTTTTGAACAATCAATTTTTGTGCAACAGGAAAATTTTCTGAAGTCAGTAATTGACATACCTTTGGTATGTGGGGTTTGGTTGACTTTTAAAAAAACAAACACCCACGTTTACCTATTATTTTTTCCACATTTGCCTGCATCATCACACAGATTTATGTATTTTTGGTTTTTTAGGGTTGGTCTGAAAGTCACCTAGATATATCTGACTGTTGTTCCAGTTACCAAGACGTATCATGTTATGGTACTTTACCCAGGGAGTCACCTCGCAAGAGCAAAGATGGCAGTGGTGAGACTTCATATACGTATGACAGTCCTGGTGGATTTTTATTTACTGCATTAAACTGAAAATTAAATTCCCAATGCTCTTTTCCTACTAAATGCGTTATCCAGCTTCTACTTAAGGAGCTAAACATAATCCAGAAATGGAGGAGAAAGGGAGAAATGCCTAAGATATCCAGGAAAGGGTGTAAAGTTGAGGGTGTCCAAAAAACCAAGAGGAGGGCAGAAGAATGCGCTAAATATAAATCAAAACTGTAGAAGGGGAAAAAAGAAAAAACCCACCCAAAACAAAACAAAACCACACACATACACAAAAGAACAAAAAGCAGCTGCTGTTATTTTATGAATTTTAACATGAAGATGCTTTTTTTAAAGTGGGAAGTGTCCTTAGAGAGGTTCTTTACATGATATGTGGATATTGGCTGTGCCTCCCTGTCGGTGTGTCACAGGTGCCTTGTTTCCTTCAGGTCACATTGTAGCATGCTCTTCTAGACCAGGCAGTGCAGGTAGAAATACTGCTGCAATAAAGTGGGACTGAGGGCTTCTTCATCGCTTCCTTGCTTATAATTTCCTTTTTGATCATCCTGGCTTTGCAGGATGGCTGGCTTGGTTACAGGGCAGATTTGCAGCGTTGTGGGCAGAGGTAGGGTGAGGCACAGGAAGCAAAGAGCTTGTCAGTTCCAGCTTCAAGGACACTTCCCACTGTTTTTATGACCAAGATGAAAAGGAGAAATGTTGGAGCTTCAGAATGGAGGGGGCAGATACTACTGTTCTCTGCCTTCCTTCTGTTTCCAGACATCTCTGAGGATCTCACTGAGCTCTGCATTATTTCATACCTAGGCCAGTGGTTAAATACTAAAAATATTGACATTTTTCTGTAGCCAGCAAATTGTTTTGAAATACGCTTTTGCAGTCAGGATATGAAGAACTGAAATACACTATTTTTGCTTTTTTACCTAGGTGTTGTAGCAGAGAATTCCCATGCTTTAATGGCCAGCCCTTTTAAAGCATTTTCTCCCCAGCCACCAAAGTTTTTCAAGCCCTTAATGCCAGTGAAAGAGGAACATAAAAGGAAGACCCCACTTGAAAGCCGACCTCTGCTTAGTCAAGAGGTAATCTTTGAAAACCACCTGCGTTTTTGAAAGAGATGGAGGGATTTTGTGTACTTGGCAAATCATTTGCATCTGCTGCAACAGAATTTTGTAATTCTTCAGTAAAATTATTCAGGCCACTCTTTATATGTGGTGGAGTTTTGCTGTTTGTTTTTTTACCTGAATACTGGGTTTGTGGGTTTTGCGGTTTTTGTACTTCTTGGTAAGTATTCTCCTTTACAGGATACTTTTACTTTAAAGTAGCAGTAACCTACCTTTTTTTTTTTATTATTATTCTTCATTAAGATGTTGGTGTGGTTTTTTTCATAGATCAAACATAATTCTGTGAAACTATTCTGGGGTGGTTATAATTCTGGCCTTTATTCCTCACCCTCAAACACTGGGAGGAGCGCATGAGCTTCCCTACCCATTAACTTGAATTTTGATGTCTATATGGCCAGCATGGGTGTTTCACCTTCATCACATCTCACGCCTTTCTAACTTGGCACCCATTTAGCACCATGGTCAGAGCTGTGGTTTGTGTGATGTGTTGTGTGTCTCAACCTTTGCAGAGCATGCCTCCATCTCATGTGCAGTGTGCTGGCTGTGCTGTGCCTGCAGGAAGCAGTGCCAGCAGCATGCCTGAGGAGAAGATTGTAAGTTTTGTACCAGTTTCTGTCTTGAGGCCTGGTGGTGGGCTCAGGGCCATTTGGTGGTGGGCTTGAGACACCCATGCTACTGCAGCAGGAAAAAGAAGCTGTGATGTGGATATAACCACTTGTGACTGATTGTAGGTTGTGGTTGTAACAGTTGCTTGCCTGGCTTGCAAACACACTCTGTCATTGGAACTAACTCCACTGGGGTTTTGTGTTTTGTTTTTGTTTTGTTTTGGGTTTTAATGTTTATATGTCATTTGTCTTGTGGGGCGGGGGGGAGAGGGGAGGCTGTAGTGTTTACAGGGCACAAATGATCAAGTAAAGGATGGGTTAGTGAGCCATGCTGTTGTCACTCTAATATACCTTGTATGTTACCTAGATTTTGTGACTATACCCCAGAGTAAATGGAATGATCCCATTTGGTGTAAGTAACTGTGCATTTAGGTGTGGGTACACTATAAAAAGCTTGTAATTGCCTGATGTGGAAGTAATATGACTAAAATAAGATTGCCGCTCTTAATTAACCTGCAACCTGTCTTCATCATAATTGAGGTGGAAATTGAGGTGGAGGGCTTTTGTTTTAATCTTCACCTGCTAAATCCTTTTCTCACTGCTGCTTCAACAAAAGGTGTATCATCATTTCTATTGTATGATGGTTTTGGTTTTGGGGCTGTGGAACATGGCTGCAAATATTTGCTTTAATCAGAGCTTTAGATTTAAAACCCAGAACCTTCAAATTATTTCCTGTAAGTGCTATAGGCCACCTTTCCACAAAACACCAGTGATGGATTCTTCCTATTCAACAGTTATTTTCATTCCTACCATATAGCCAAGTCATTGAAAAACCTGTTCTGGATTTCTAATGCTATTTTGTAGGTTGTTAGACCAAAGTATCCTGAGTGTTCTGTTGTGTATATTTGAAGCTTGGCTGCTGGGTTTGAGTTGACAGCTGTTTTATTCTTGATCATGTTGATTTTCCATAAGGTAGCTGACGTGCTTACTCTCACTGAGTCACTGATACAAATAGCATGAAGGTATTTGGAAGAAAAAATCTAGTGGGTTGAAAAAACATCCCTTGGAAAATAAATTGTTACAAAACTTTCCATAGCAACTTGAGGGCAGTTTTAATCCCTTGAGTGAAAACAAAGCCCCACCCCATGCATGCCCTGAATTAACCCAGGCACTTGCCTGTGCTGCTTTCCACAGATATGCAGAAGCTTTCAGAGCTAGAAAAGGGCAACATCCTGCCACCAGGCTTTGCCAGCTAGAAGGGAACTAATTCACTGAACACTAAAACCCGCTGTAGCCAACAGGAACATGGAAAGAGCTGTGCTTTCCGTTCTCAGCTGCTTGCTCCTGCTGACTTCTCCCTTGTATCGACACAGCTTTTTGTTTGGTTGTATAGGGAGTCAGATCAAGGGAACTGATCCACCCAGTTGATATCTTGCCTACCGTGGAGTTATATTTCATTTGGATCTACTCGTCTGTCTGATGACCTTTTAGACCCTTGGGTGGGTCCTGGGGAGACAGGCAAGAAGTGGCAGCCACTAATGGGGAGGAGGTTGACATGGCTACTTTGCATAGCCCTGCTAGCCTGTGGTGTTGTGTTTAGCAAATGATGCTTCTGGGTGGTTTTAATCACTTTAGGAAAGAAGCCTTTGGACCATGTAGGCTTCCCAGACTACCCCATTTTTCAGAGCTGCACTGAGTCTTACATTTAAACTAGGCTGGAGTATTCCAGTATTCAAAACACATCTGTCAAAGGAAGAAAAAAAGCAGTTAACAAAAAAATATTTTTATTCAGTTGGCCTGAAATAGAGCATTCAACCTGAAATTTCAGAGACTACTTACACGTGCTTGATAATGCAGCTATATCAAAACAGCATGATATAGGGGCCTGTTCTATATAATATAGGAGTACAGCTGCTTATGTTAAGGTCAGATTAAATGTTTTCATTTTAAGTGTNAATAAAAATTGAAGCACCAGTGATGCAACCACTAAATAAGTATTACTGATTTTTAAATTAGTAAAATGGGAACTAACTTGTTGAGGTTACTTGACAGGTGTAATTCAGGGATTTGAAAGCTCAGATGCTTTAACTTTTAATGACACAGTATCTTTGTTACGAAGCAGGTGTAGGGAAGCTGCTCTGTGCTCTTGCTTATTTTGCTTCTTTACTGCTGAACTTGATGTATAGTCTTGTTTCCTTAGTTCTTGCTGTCATGGTCTTTCTGTTACCAGTTCTTAAATCTGCTTTTCATTATAGTAATTCTGTTACATCCCAGGGAAGTTGCTGAAGTTTCTTGACCAGTTTTTCAAAGATTTTATCTTTATTTATACCAATAGCCCGAGCTGTACAAGGCACCTTCTTTCTTTTTTCCCCAACATCTCACATCCACAGAAATTTGAAGAAGTCTGAAATTGCTTTGTTTCTGGAATTTCCCAATCAGGAAACGTTAGAGGAGCTCTGAAATGAAATATGTCTTGTCACCACCAGGGGCATCTTTTGTCTGTCACAAGGTGGTGTCTCAGCACCTATTCACGGCATTCTTCATAGCCCCTGTCCTAGTAAGAAGACTGGTTCTCTGTACCTTAGCTTTTGTACTTATGATGACAGATAACCCTGAAGTAGCACATGACTGACACTGTGGTTACTTGTTTGACCTTTCCTGATCAAGGCACCAATGTCTGTGTGTCTGTAGAGCCATTTCTCAGTTACAGCCTCTTACCCAGTCTGATTCTGAACAGGGACAGCACCAAGGTGGGGTTTTTTCAGTCAAATAAGGAATTTTGCAAGTTTCAAAGGAGACACAAAGAACTCTGTTCTAAAAATACTTTTTGGTCTCAAGGGGACATTTAGCTAGTATCGACTAGAAATGCTTCCTTCGTTAAATGTTTATTAATTTGGAGTTCATATATAATCTTCAACTTTTAAAAAAGTATATTTGATAAACTCTTAGTTTTTAATGTTTAAAAAAACCCCCCAAACTATAAGGTTCTGCGTAGAACAAAACTTAGTTTTGCACAAGTACAAAGGGCAAAAGGAAAGAAGTAAGCAGAACGATTGAGAAAACATCCCTCAGAGATGAGCAACTGGTGTCCTGCAATATGCAAAAAAGATGTTTTGCATAAGGATTTAGTGCTTGGAAGGGTATTCTTAGTCTCAATAAAGCGGGTGTTAATTTTTTCCTTTACTTCTAAAGGAACTGTGGATTTCAGATGTAAGTAGCAAGATTTTCAATAATATAAATAATACTCGATGATATTTCTAACACTATTGCTTCTCTTCAGAGAAATAAATAATTGTAAACTAAAGCCTTCATCCGAATTCTGTATGAGAAATAACTCTGAAGCCGTGCTGTAAAAATTAGTCAGCAAAGGATGCCAAGCCTTTACTTGAGCAAGTATTAATAATCTGAAATGTGGTTGGATTTGTCAGGTATGCTTAGACAAGTAGAGACATCCTGTTCAGATACTGATAGCTGTGCCAACAAAAAATTAATATTACTGAAAATCTTGAGTCATCTTAAGAGGCCATTCTGCATGGGTAATACTGAATGATGTTTGCTATGAGTTTGAACACGGTAGGAGTGGAAGTGAGACCTTGTTACAGATAAGGGCCATCTGACCAATGGGGAGAGGCTGGAATATGTGGAGCTGTTCAGTCTTAAGGAGACCAGTCACAGGGGTATCTTACCAATGTATAAAAACACCTGATGGGCCAAGGCAGACTCTTCTCAGCAGTGCCCAGTGACAGAACATGAGGCAAATCAAAACCCATGAGATTATTCCATCTGATCGCAAGATGGAACAAGAAAACACTTTGTCTACTGTGAGGGGGGTCAAACACTGGAATGAGTTGTGCAGGAAGGTTATAGAGATCTCAAAACCCACCCCACTGGACACTGTCTTGGACAGCCTGCTCTGGCTGACCCGGCTTGAGCAGAGGGAGATTGAGCTAATTGACCTCAAGAGGTGCCTTCCAATCCAAACAATTCTGTGGTTATTCTGACATGGGCAAACTGAGTACATCTGTTTCCTCTCTGGGCTTATTTGAGCAGTCTTGGCTATTACGAAGTGTAGGAAACACTTTCAAGAGGATGCTTATCCTGATGTGTTGGTACTCTGTGGTCATCTGGTTAACAGTTCTGCTTTTCCTTTGACATTGGTGAATTAAGGTGTCTGAAAGCATCCAGATATCACACAGATCTGCCTTGATTAGTATTTGAAATCTGTGATGCAGATAAAGGAACTGAGAAATAATGGGTGCTTGAGTTTCTTTAAAGTACTTCACCAATTTTCATTTTTCCTAAAATACTGTTATTGCTAGTAGAAATTTGCTGTAAACTAACCATGTTTAATATATGTGTGCGTGTATACATATACATATGTTTATACATGCATATATATGTATAAATTAAGACATATATGTATATCAAAAAGAAGTACTTAAAAAAGCATCCATGTGGAGTCCTGCCTGCCTGCAGTATTTTATCTTAGGGATAGATATCTTAGGCCCTACCATGTTGCTGGATTCTTTCTCAGATGCACCTTTACAGACTGAAGTCCTCAGCTTCAGATGGACTCTGTGAAAGCCATATCTGTGGTCTGGTCATGGTGCATACCCACTCATCACCAAGGGGAAATTCAGGGAGGCACCTCCAAATTCTGCCAGGTTGATTAGTATCACATATTTCCCTCCAAACACGTACATGTATGCATACAAATGCTTCCTTGAAGACTCTTTGTAATATGTGATCTTTTTGCTTGTATATTCAAACATCCTGAACGTGTTCAGGTGCAATAGCCAGGGGTAAGCAAAATTACTTAGCCTCGCTGATATCAGGTTAATAGAAAATCCTATTGTGCAAAGTCTTTAATAATCCCAAAGTTTTTAATAATTTGTATTGCAGCAGGGACTCTGTTAGGCGTTTTCCATTCATATTTACGTTTATCTTGTGAGGTGGTGATTTAACTCTATACAATACCTTCAGTAGGTTTAATTAGTCTAAATCATAGCAGAAAAAAGTTTGTGGATGAAAACATATAACTTTCCTTTCATTGCTTTATATTTTCTGAACTGTTTAGAATTTATTTTCTGAAAACTGAATAGCTCAGTATAGATAGGATATGTTCCCAGCAACTCTTTTCAATGGTGTCTTCCATTCTTCAGTTAAAGAATATTAAAGGTATATATTTCTCCAAGCTCAGGAAGGAAAAAATCAAGGATGGTTAGTTTATTTTGAAAACTTTACTGTCACAGGTTCCTAATCCTAATTCCTCTCTTCATTTGCAGGACTCTGAGGAGGAAGACAGTGAGTTGGAGGCCATTAATAAGAAACTGATAAGTCCACAAAGCTTTCAGAATTTCCGGCCTTATGTACCGGAGGAGTTTGCTGACTTCAGTATTTACAATGCTAGCCTGGAGAACAGGGAGTGGTTTTCCTCTAAATCAGACTTCATGAGCTCACGTGTTCTTGAGAAAGAGGTATCCCGCAGCCCCACCACTAGCAGCATCACTAGTGGCTACTTTTCCCACAGTGCCTCCAATGCCACCCTGTCTGACATGCTTGTTCCCTGTAGTGATAGCACAGACCAGCTAGCCAGTCACACCAAGGAGCTGGACTCTAGTGATCCCTCAGGATCATCCCTTGCACATGACTTAAGGTCATCTTCGAACAAGGAATGTCGAGAGTCAGAGAAGGAGTTAGCAAGAGAGAAGTTACCTGTGTTACCACTGAAAGAAAACAGTGCCTTAACGGAGCAAGTACCACTGTCGTTCAGCGCCACTGACAGAGACTCTCAGCAGTTACCCAGAGCTGGATCCCTCTCAGCTCTGAGTTCCTTGGATGGCAAAAACACCATTGAATTTTCAGCACGCGAGGTGACAGTTGAGCACACGACGGATGTTCTGGAAGATCACTCCTTTACTGAGTTCATGGGCGTTGAAGATGGGAAGGACTTTGACCATTCAGCAGCTCCACAGCTGTGTTCCCTTCTGTCCTCTAACGGAGTGAGTGCCTCAGAGTCACCCCGAGGCCCTGGCAAGGGGCGGAGCACATGCACAGGCCGGCAGAGCTCTGCAGCAGCAGCAGGTGACCGGCTTGCAGATGCTGTGGAAAGCCCTTTTGGTTCTGGACTGGTGAAAGACACTTCAGACCCTGAGACTTACCCTGATGCTTCCGTGGACGATTTTGTTACGAAGGACCACTTGGATGGTTCTGATTGTGAAGAAGGTGCTTCTGCAGATCAAGGCCATGTCTTGCCCAGCTGGGTGGCCGTGGGCGAGCAAGTCTGTGTTGGAAGTAATAAGATGGGCACAGTGAGATATGTTGGAACGGTGGATTTTTCAGCTGGAATCTGGGTTGGAGTTGAACTCAGTGTTCAGCTGGGTAAGACTAAATGTGTTCTAGGTTATCTATGCAGCTAGTGTGACCAATTTTTAAAGTCTCAGTACAGTCATTCCTTCCCGTTCAGTCCTGGGAAGTACCTCCAGTTTCATGAAGCTTGTTATCTGTTACACCCAGTTCTCGTCTTGGTTGTAGGGATGCTCTGATCCATTTTTAACTGTCTGAAAGCCCTGCTTTTGCATGTTGTGGTAGTTCCCCGTTGGTACCCATCTGTTTTTACAGATCAAAGAAATAAGCAAAGCCTAAAATTGGAAGTTTTTTTTTAAATCTGTGTGCAGTCATTTATGAGCAGTACTAACAGTGTGCATCACTTGTCAGATAGGTTTGCTGTCAGTGGCTTTTAGAGATTTATTGTTGTTTTCCACTGGGGAAAGATGAATTCCAGAGCACAGGTTTTCTTTAACTTCGCTTCGGACAGGTCAGAAAAAGTCAGTGTTCTGCAAGTGTTAAGAGAGTTCTATAGAAATGCTTCAGGTCATTTAAAAAGATGTTTTTAGTAGTTTAATAGGTAGTATCATGCCAGAAGTTTGTCTCCAGCTAAATTTTAAGCTTTGCAAGCAATTGATTGTGTGGACAGTTTATTTTGCAAAATGAACACGTGCTTGACTTTTTAAACTGTTAGTTAACTAAGCACTATTTTAGAAAATCATCTTTTTGGTCACATTTCAAGCCCTCCTTTCCAGGTTTTGTTTTCCCTAGTGTAGGGTGAGCATCTGGCTCCTCACTCAGCAGGAACAATCTTGACTATTTGACAGATTACCAAAGCTATTCACATTTCAGTCTCTCAATTGTATGTGCTAATGGCAGTACCAGCATTTAATCCTGTGCATTTCTTTCCCTTGAAGGGAAGCACGATGGAATTGTGAAAGGCAGAGAGTACTTCCACTGCAAACCACGACACGGTGTTTTCGTTCGTCCTGGGCGCCTCAGCAAAGCACCAGCTCCCGCAAGGAAATCAAGTAGCACTTCCCAGTCTCAGGCATCTTCCACTTCAGAGAAACGGAAGAGTTCTGTGCTTCAAGGCTCATCAGTCACTCCCAAGACAGGAGGAGACGTCCTCTGCCATTCAGGAGATGCAGCGGCTTCTGCTTTTTCTAGGAAACAGGAAAACAGGAAATCTTGGATTAACTAAACTGCAGTATTTTTGCACTTACTACACGCATCACTGTGTAGAAAACTTTACAGATTTTTGAAGCTATTGTACATTTTAACCTGTCCATACGGAATGTGTATTCTCTAGAGTCCTTGACTTAATCCTCTAATTTTTTATAAATAATATATATATTATATATATATGAATGTGTATCTATAGTTTGTCTGCCAGTGGGCAGATACGGCTGCACACTAAAACACAGTTAAAGCTGATCTGTAGATAACCGAGGTACTGGACTATTTGTTACGCAACAACTTGGGAGATATATTTTAAACAACAAAAGCTATTTTATTGAGGAAAAAACAGGATTTAAATCCGTATTTGGAAAAAAAAAAAACCCCAACCGCTACGGTTTGCTGTTCTTAATTACCAAAGAACTTGTTCTAGACTGACATATTTGCTGTTTATATCTTTCTATTGTAAATGTTTTTAACAGGTAACTTGGTGCCATGTTTCTTTCAGTCACTGGGCACCGTGCAGCCTTATGTTCCGTGTTTAAGCACACTGAAATATCCAACTGCTTCGTATGTTTTGTCTTCCTAGAGGCCTGCCACTGTGCTGACTTGGCATTGGAATGACTGACGATGCCTGAAGCTATGAGTCTGGTATTTCACAAGTTAGCATAAGCCAGCCGGGGCAGTTTGACTGCAGAAACAGTATTACTGCAAGGGTGTGAGAGGACAACATTTTGGGTTTTTTAGGGGGTTCTGGGTTTTTTAGGTGCGGGGTTGGGGGGAGAAATGGGAAATAAAGAAGCAGTAAATGGATCATGACTGCAAACTTTGCACTTGTTACTTGCTGGTTATTATCAATATGAAATAGAACCTGCTAAAGTAATTTTAATCTGTAAAGTTTATTTTAATAATGGGAATGATGGAGGGATTTATGTCTGGTGCTCATGAATTCCTAAGAAGGTTGTTCCACATGTAGATACTGTAGATGCCTGTACAAGCGTTCTGGATATTTGTAAAGCAACATGGTAAAAAATGAGTGAAGTGAATGGCCTGCTGTATCTTTTCTTTGTTCCTTAGCAAGTGAATGATTGAGATACCTGGGACCTTACTGAAAAGCTGCTGTTCTTTGATTGTTGTGTACAGTAAGCGGACTCTCGTATTTTACTATTTACTGTAAAGAACTGTAATTTATATACTGCCATACTGTATTTAATTGGTGCAGACCTATTGTGTGTTAGAATACAGACTGTTTACTTGGGATTTAAAAAAAAATGTTTTGCTTGTGATTGGTACAATTAGGCTTCATGCTCAAAGAGGGAGCTGTTTCTAGCTGGTGCTGCTCAGATACAAAGGACTTGGTAAAAGTGCTGAAGGGACGGTGTGGTTGGAGTGGAAGACTGGATGGTATTAACCCATTTTACCACTGAGCCTCAGAGGAGAATAGCAGCCCCCCTGCTGCGGATACACATTCCTCACCTTCTGCTTTCCCCGCCCCTCCCAGGACGGGGATCGGGGGAGCGGAGCCGGGGAACGCCTGCCAGAGAACAGCGTCATGTGGGTCAAGGGGAGATGGGACAAGTTCCTGGAAGACAGACAAGAGAGGATCATTGCTAAATATGTAAAGGCCTCAGCTGCCTGCAGCATGGTTGGCAGCTGGGAGGGCAATGTGCTGGGGGGAGGCAACGAAAAAGGAGGGTTGTGAAGTGCAGTGCACTTGCCCTTGCCAGTGCCATGGCTTTTGTCTCTTCTAAGACAGGATTCTTGTGTGTTAATTGATTTTGGTGAAATGCCTATCTTTGCAGGACAGTTCATGCTTCTGGTGTCCACCTGGAGTTGCTTTCACTGCATTAATGACACAGCTGCTGGAGGAACCTATTGTAAAAGAAAAAAACTATGCAGAATTATTTTATCAGGCACAGATAATTGTAGAACACTTCCAGATACCAACACCAAACACGCCACTGTCTTGAAGTTAAGTTTAGATGTTACTTTAATCTTTTGTTAAACCTTTTAGGAAATCCACTTAGACGTTTGCATTAACATATTTGTCCAGGGCCACTACAAACAATTTCAAGAAACAATGTGGCCATTTTCTTATGGCAAACATTCAGTATTTACACCAAGTTAGCATCAGCCAGCATCAGCTGGGCCCTTCATTGTTTCAGGCCGCTGAGAATACAGAATATATGATTGATTGCTTCAGAAACACTGCGATAATTGTGCTCTTGGAGTAGGCAATCTGTACATGCCGAAGAGACCAAAGCAAGCCAGTCTCATGTCTTTCTGTACCCATTTCACATAACCTGTGCTACCGTGAGTTCTGCTGTTATTAAAAAACCGTGCTTTTGCAAACCTTGCATGTTAACATGCCCTGCCCTGGGTTGATGTAAAGTTAGAAGGAGCACATCTAACGAGTGCAATGATGTGATAGGAAAATGAAAGCTCTTCGGTTGATGTGTTCCTCAAAACTCTAGTACATAAACAGAACCGTGTTTTTCCTGTTAGCAATGTTAGACTAGGAATTTGCTGTCTAGAACTTTGGATTCAAAGTGGAAGAAAATCATGGTGATAATGCAATTGCGAATTGCTTTTTAAATTCTTTTTAATATTAACTAGCAGCTAAAAAACACTGCTTAATAAGCACAGTGTAGAGTCCATAGCAAGAGCTCAATTTAAAAAAACTAAACAAACACCAATCATGATGCGGAATAACATTATGCAGAGCCAATCCCTCATTCAACAAACCTGCCATCCTGTTTGTTTCCCCAGACTTCACAGAATTACTGGATTTTGACCAGCAGGGTGGTAAGAATGCTAAGTAAGATCACGCTTGGCCTTCACCTTGTTTTCTGAGTTTATAACGTGCTGTTTTTCCGAGCATGCATGCGTCTGTATGGAGACACGGAGTGCTCAGGGAACAGCTGTCACAGCCCAGCAAGCACCAGCCCAAGCGTTTAGTCAGCACCCCTCACTGCCTCAAGGTTCCCCCACCAAAGGCTTCCTTCGAGTTTGCAGCTGGAGGCAGAGTACGAAGTGCTGGCTCTCGGTAAACAATAGCAAGTGCCAGGGAGCAGTGTAATGAGAGAAGCGTCTGCTGCCAGCCTCCGGGTGTTCCCTCCGCTGCCCTCAGGTGAACTCGCTCAGGTAACACGTCCTGTGCCAGCAGGAGTGGGAGACAGGAGCTGCCCCCGGGGCTGGACAGGCTGGTGGTGGACTTGAAAGAGCACGGTGGGAGTTGCCTTTCCGGCTTTCCCCTCTGTGGGTACAAGTTTTGGGGGCCTCTTCATCTGCTCAGCTGGTAATTTACGGAATCCAAAGGGAGGGAGGAAAAAAGGTGTCAAAAATCTCTGACTGAAACGTACCGTAGGGATTTAAGGTTGTTGGGGAAGGGTGGGAGAGGAGGCGGCTGGATGAAAGCAGGGGCTGCCTTCTTTCTTCAGCAAAACATGCTAAAAGCATGTTTTCTCATTAAAAAAAAAAAAAGTGGAAATCCTGTGCTGTCCAAGTGCAGCGGAGTTTTCATCCGTGAACGCGTAAGCTGCGAACGCCCTGGGGGTGGACCGCGGAGAGGGACGACGCTTGGAAAGCCACCCAGCTTTTCCTGACCTACTTGCGTACCGTTCCGGCTCTTACAAGCCATCCATCCCGCCTTAACACCGCGGCCCCGGGAGGGCGGAGCGGCGGCGAGGCCGGGCCCCTGAGGGCGGCGCGGGGCGGGACGTGCGAGGCCGCACGGCTGGGCCTCAGCAGA